>CM023359.1:62045074-62132890 GCA_013282895.1 Eriosoma lanigerum | reverse complement strand
AAAAAAACAACAACAACAACAACAACAACAATAACAACAGTAATAATAATGAAATAAACGGTAAATCGCGTGTGGCCAAGTATCTCATCGTTATCTATGCGCACATACCCCAACGATATACCCCAACAATAATCAAAATAAAATAAAAATTTCACATTACAAAAGTGGTGGGAATTAGTACTTACATATACGTTACGTAATTATATATCTTCATTATTTTTGTAACACAAAATTCTGATCACTTTATACGTTTCCGACTTGTGGTCGATAAATGGACATTCGATTTGTTGCATCCACTGAGTACAGTGTATTTAATAATTAAATTTTAAACCTATCGTTATGATAGATTTGTCTGGAAGAAATTAATATTATGATCTGGCCAAAAATTAAGTAATTGTTATATTATATATTATATAAATAATATTATATTAATTGTATTCTATTCCTATTGTAGTAAATCTAAAAATTAAAAATTAAATTTTCCGGTTGGGAGCTATTTATAGTATATATTATACAAGTATAAGGGGCTACTTTCAAATTTAGCTCTATATAACATGATATTGTATAAAATTTGTATACTTACCTCTCTGCGAGCGGCTGCCCGAGTGGGTTTGGATGTGTATTATTGTAATTTAATATTATTACTTGTTGTTCGTGTATGTAAAAGCACTCTGATCGACATTGTCTTCGAACATATTTGTTTGACTGTATGAAAGAAATAGTTTTTACTATTTGATAATAACTAAATGAAAGAAAGTGTATAATGCATTTATTATTTTATTATTTAAATTATATTTATATATATATATATAACATATAGATAATAGATATTAAAGATACAGTATATTCAATTAAAAACATATTTGGGCCACCTTAATTAATTTGTTGGCCACAAAATAGATAAATTATAAGAAAAAAATGGCTTAATGCCATGTTTTTAATTATTTGTTTGTATAGTTTTATTATAAGTTCATGGGTTTTGTATAATATATGAATATATGTAGTACTATATGGTGGCGTGTACGTCATTTACATTAAAAATGTAACAGTCTCATTTCGTTAAAATTATAATTTTCTAATGTCAGTGTTCGTGGATTTTTTTCTTAAAGTACATTATTACTATAAGATACTTGTTGGCTAAACAATTAATAAATTAGTATTATATATTAATATCGAGAGAAAAAATATTAAATTGAATTTCATGTTTTACGTATATACAGTATATACTACATATAATAATAATAACGTAAGTCTTTGCAATGGTTATTTTCAGACTATATGTTATACAAAAGAAACGTATAAAAATCAAAACTTCGTATATTGTATTATTATTACGCAATCGCGTTACAAATTGACAATACGAATTCAAAGAGAAAATTGCATAATTTTATAATATTATATCATCGACTGTATTTCCTCTCGAGAATCGTACTTGCGCCTTTATAATATTATATTGTACAATTGTATTTTAGCTATTATTATAACTGCCAACGGGTGTGTACAGTGTGCGTGTATAATTCCATTACGTTAATGTTATATGGTATATATCGGTATATGGTATATGGTATATAATGTAATATATCGGTATATGGTAATCGTATCGCGCGGATAAAACGTGCGCGTTATTGGTCACGTGACCAAACATGAGTGGAACCATGAGTGGAACCTATAGTGGAAAGACTGTGGGTCGGACTCACTTTGTTTGTTTATCTTTATTATTATTATTATTAATAGTTTCTAGTTGAAATACAAAAGTAGAAATATATATTTTTTAAAAATCAAAACAACTCGTCTTTGTGCGCAGTGACAAAAGCATTTTACAAAACAATGTTTAATATACGTTATAATATTGTCACGTTGAGCAAAATAATATTATTTTATGTAGAGTGATCATAATTTTATGTTACAAAATTCATGTATAATTTCTTCCATTTATGTAACATGATATTATGAACATTCTGTATATTATTATAATAAACATCCATATCCTATATTATGTATAATATATGTAGGTTTACAAAAATGCGAATTTGATATATAATAGTATTTCTTTTACATTTTGTTGTACTTATAATAATGTGACGTACGTATAATATATAAAATTGTGTTCTACTCGAAGAAAATGATAATATAGTCGAGTGACGAGGGTGGCCGACCCCGAATATATATAACTGCAAAAAAGTAGAAAACGAGGAGAGAAGAATACGAAAAATACTCGTATATTTTAAAACAAACATCAATAAATATCAATTTGACGTATATATTAATATCATATATTATTATTGCACGTAGGTATATAATATAGTAAGAACTCATGTTGATATTTCGATAACAACTTGTAGAACATCATATTATTATGTAATATTATATTTTATACTTGCCCACGATTGACGTTCGTCAGCAGAATATTATAACATATCGATTTTTCTTGTGTAGAATAACGTTAAGTATATGATCTATACACGTGTAAATTTTTTTTTTTTATTACGATTAAAGAAGCAAGAAAATGTTAATCAATCAAAAATAAAATATATAAAAAAAATTCATCGAGATCATATAAAACGTGTGCACAGAAAACAGTAAAAAGTAGATATATTATATTATTTATAACTTTATAACTTATAACATTATTGAATTATATTATATTGTTTTCTTATAAATTTAAAATATATAAATATAAATAATATATCAAGGAGAAATTTAGAGTAACGTGGTTTTTTTGACGAAGTCTATCACCTAAATCTTAATACCTAACCTACATTTTGTTGATATCATAATATGTGATATCGTTATAATTTTATTTAGTGTATTCAAAACAATTTGCGGTTTTGATAATATTTTGTTTGCGTTTATTTTGTTACACGTTCACATTCTACGACGTGTTGTTAAACATACTTAAAACGGTTTTTTCGTCACATTTATCTAAATTTATTTATGCTCGTGTAGTTAGCGTAAGTAGTAAGTATATTATTTTTCAATTGTGAGTGAAATTATTAAACTGTATAATATAATATTGACTATTATACGAAAAATAAACATCCAATAAAAATGACGTGTTATAATTATTATGCGATACAACTATAATTTATAGGAGTATAATGATTTATGACAGTTCCTTTAATGTTTTATAATTATGTGTTTTTCTTTTTCAAGTCTTATCATAACACTTTGAACTATATACGAGTATCGTATTATAGTAAAATTAAACAAATTTTGTATGACGGACTTGTTTCGTAGACATTTGTCTCGCGATTTAAAACGTGCCTAAATCTAATTAATACTAATTAATTGTTAATATACTATTTATCTAACTAATAATAAACATTATCTTTTTATAATTATTAATGGATGGGATAATATTAACGGCATTGTACCTCCTTTAATGTATTGATTATATATTATTAGTTTTTTAAACATTTTTAATTTAGTTGTATTGTAATTAAGAGCTACTCATTGATTGACATAACGACACGACACTAATCTATACGAAGGATTTATTCGTTCCGAAATGGGAGTTATTTTTGTGATTATTAAATATAAATTATTCGTTTTAAATTTAAAACAAAAGTAGAAATAAAACGTGAAATCAATAAAAATAATGAAAAGTAGTAGTTGTGTAAACATATACACTTGCAACTATTTTGATTTGTAATAAATAATAATCGATCATTCATCTCATAATCGCAGTAAATATCTAATTTAAATAATTTTAGTTCAACATTATAATATCTATATTAGATATCTACCGGGCTGAATAAAATACAATATACGCAATATAATTATTATTTTCCAATTAATACGATATAATCTTACATTAATAATTATCCAGTTATATTGTGCCCAGTCAATTTTTATTCGCTGTGTCTTATTTTTACCAGATATGTTTATTGTTTATCATACCCTATACGCGGTATATTTGTAAACTTATACAAAGCGTCTTCAAGCATCTTACTAAAATAAATATTCTATATATTGTACGAACAAATTGTCTTTGATATATTACCTCTGTAATTTTATACCGAGTGAATTGCGAATCGCAGATAACACTTGTGTGGACGTCTTTGTGAGTTATATGTGTGGTCTGTACAAGACCCTATCTCTTATTAGGAAAACGAGGGGAAAAGAGTGGTATAAAAGTTGGCAGCAGTATTATTTTTATTTATTTATTTATTTTTTTTTGCGAACCCATAACGGTCTAGTTGCTGCACTAAGGGTGTTTACAATGGGTATAAAACAGAACAAGCATTATTTCGCGTGAAAAACGAAAGAGGAATTCGATAGTAGAACCTAAAAATAATACAGCATGTTCAATCTATCAGAGAGAATTAATTTTTTTTTTTTAGCTTGTAGATTTTTTAACTAGAAGGTATTGATTTTGTATTTTTGTTGATGGAAAATAAGCGTTTCAGAAATGTTAAATATGCCCTTCGTGATAATATTAAAAAAATTAATTAAAAGCATATAAATTATTAGTTTACCTACAGTTAATTAACAGTCATACTTTGTACAACGAAAAACAATATAATATTTATATTATACGTATCATGTGAGAAAATCAGTACCACAAATATTATCATTTATATTATTACATTAATAATATTAAATAATAATAATTATATTATATTAAATGATTTTATCTTAAAATAAAATAATATATTTCTATTTATTATTCATAAAATATTCAATAAGTTCATCTGACAAATATTTAAAATATTTACATTAAAAACGAGAAGCCAAGCGTAGGAAGTTACTATTTTTTATGTGAATTTCAAATCGTTTATTTACTTAAACGTTTTTCTTGAGATCTTGATTATTTATTCAAAAATGAATAGGATTAAATATAATATAAGAAAACCGATGACTTGAGAAGTACAAGGTGTTGTCTTCTTCAATTGTCGCATTTAAATAGTTTCGTTTCGTAAAATCAATATAGGCATGACAAATACAGCAGAAATGTTTGTTTCTGACAGAAAAGTATTCTAAGAATTGTTTATTGTAATTCTCCATTGCATTTTGTTATGTAATATTGAATTGAAAATAACCAAGAGTCGAAAATTGTTATAAAACTTTCTTTGTTACTAAACGTATTTAACTTTACTAATCACTTTTATGTTATTCGTGGATAACAAATATACTTGATAAAATGTCATTTTAATTGGTTAAATTAGCTAAATTTAATTTACAAATTGAAGTTCTTAGTAATTTAGTATAGAATTGTTAAACTAATAGGTACAATAAATGCAAATACATAAATGCATACATGTAAAATAAAAGTTAAATCATTATATAAGTACCTAATATAAACATTAATAAAAAACATAATAATAGTAATCTAAATAATAATTAATAATTAAATTCAGTAAATTAGCATTAATAATATTGTATGAATAATAATAATGAAATGCGTAAATTAAAGTGATAAAATTCATACGAATTCGAGACCTATTTCTAAAAGCTATCGAATATAGTTATATTAGAAAAAACTATAGAAAAAAGTCAATATTTTAAATATACCAAATGTTATATTATATTTACAAATTATATTCTACATTAATTATTACTATATAAAAAAAATATCGTTGATAACTTATCAATGATAAGTATTATGCACCGAGGATCTATATTTATTGTTAAGTGATTCTTTCATTTAGATAAACTTATAGATAATACGTAGATGTTAGTTAGTTTTGATTTAAATAATGTATAATATGTAATAATAGTTTAGTGAGTTAGAAATTTAAAAAAAATTTGTTAAATATTTTTAATTGTTAAGTTTAAAAATGTTGTAGACAATGTGACTTTTTGTATCATTATAATACTATAAATATATGTATATTTTATTTATTTATTTGTAAGAATCAAGATAAAAATATAAAATAACTATAACAAATAAATAATCGTACGTGGAATTATGAAGATGTAAACAATCTGTGATAGTCATTTAATAATGTGAAGGGTGAAAGAGTTAAACACAAATTGAAGTTTTTATTTAAATAATTTGCAAAGATTGGAATTAGAGTGGCGTCGTATTTTCCATCATGCCTCCCATAGCTATGAACCGGGTATGAAGTATGCTTATGAGTATAATTGCCATGAGTATGATGGCCAGAGAAAATCAGTTAATAACTAATCGATGTATCTGTATTTTATAACAATTATTAATGTATAACACAATGATACTTTAGTAGAAATAATCTATTTTTTCAGTGTATCCGATTATAAACGTTTGAATAATAATATAGTACTTATCGCTTATATTTTTATTCCTCTTTCTTCTTCGTCATATCGTACTCTTTATCTATGGATTATTTGGAGTCACTCACTCTATATACTCTTTAACTTCTACTTAACTCTATCTTTCACATCATTTTAAGCGAACAACTTTGTCGAATCCAACCACTTCTCTTTCAGTCATCATCTCTTTCTTCAACAATTATATATTTCCTATAGTGTCTCTTCTCTCTTTTAAACACGCTCGAGTTATCTCAGTTTATTAAACTAAAATTGAGAATTCTCTCATTTTGTCATCTCTAGTCATTCTCTTCTCATCGGCTATCACTAATAGATTAGTATTTTTGTCAATAATTTGGGGGGGGGGAGGAGCTATAAAATATCCGAAGGTATTTTAGCCAAAAGTAATTCATCCAAAAAAATACATACGAAAAATATTAGACTAGAAACATATTTTATACGAATAATTTAATATCGTACAGGATATTTTACGCGTCCCCAATAACTTGCGAATATCGCTGCATTATTATTTTTCTGTTAATTATTATATAAGTATAAATCTGATATAGGTAATTTAATATAAACTCATAATAGAATTTATCGATTTGCCTATTTAGGTACATATGCTGTAAATAATTATATTATACAAATGTTTTAACGATTATTGTTAATGTCAACAGGTGAAGATTTGGTTCCAAAATCGGCGAACAAAATGGAAAAAACACGATACCGTGACGACCACGGAACCCGCGGACCCGATGTCCACGGCCGCGGCCACTGCGGTGGCATCGGCCGGATCCGGTGCGGTCAAGTGTTCGCCAAAGATAACGGCTGGGGCAAAATTTCTCAGTGAAGGCGACGACCACTCGTCCCTGGAGGACTCGGAGATGAGCTGTTACAGCAGCGTGGACGCGGCCGAGTCGAAGGTGGTCACAGCCCGGACGCCGGAATCATTGCCGCCTACGTCACCACCGACAGACAACGAGATCGCAGCCACCGCCAACGCAACCTCTATTGCAGCCACCGCCGCCGCGACCACGACCACCATGGTCAGGGCACCCAGTTAAAGAATGAAATATAAATATTGAAATTGAACGATGATCATTGTTTTTTTTTTTTTTTTCTTAGACACGCGTATAATATAATATTATATATATTATTAATTATTTATGTGTATGTAAAAAGTTGACTTAAAAAATTATAAAACTAAATATTCTTCTTCCTAAAAAATATCAACATTTTTATAATATTGTAATTGCTACGCTATGACATATAATATATTATAATTTTTTTATTAGAGACTTTTAGTGTGTAAGTATATAGGTTATATATTGTTATATATACCTATGTTTATAATATATAATATATTGCGGTGTCGACAAACTATTTTCTCAAAAGCTATCCTCGTCACTATATTATTAAAATAATATACAAAAAGTATATTAAGAACAAAATTTATTGTGTTTTTTTTTCAATAAAAAATAATTAAAAATTACTTGTTTAGGTATATCCTATGTATAATACTACCAGGTTCGACGTATTTGTTACTTTGAAGGTTCATGAATATTAGAACGTGTATTTTTTTTCTTTGTGTACATATCATTGATGTTAAGGGCGGCACCACGAGAGGTTGAGAGGTGATCTGATATATTTTATTTTCGACAAAACGTCGTTATTCAAATTAATCGTTTTTACATTTTTATTCATTCTAAAACGTTTTCTTTCTCGAACAAAACTACCTCTTTGACTACTTATTTTATGTAATATGAGCTCTCTTAATTCTAATATATTTGTATTATTGTGTCCTTTTCAACGCTGAACAACGAATACGATTTCTAAAGTTTTTTTTTACATACTTACGTATAATATCAATACGAATATAATAAAACTTATCATATTTCTTTTTGTAACACCTTTGACGGTTAAATAACTCTGTATACTCATAAATGGAAAGAAAAATAAATTTACCGTATTTTTAGGATTTAAATTGTAATGTAACTAATTATAATAATTCAAAAATTAACATACACCTTTTGCAATATGTACTACATTGAAATTATGTGTTTATATTTTATTGTCTATATATTTATATATGTCCCAATGTGTACACGTAATATGTATACTTACCTAATATAATTTTCTTTTAACAGATATACTTGTGTATAAAAGTTGAATCGATTATTTATGAAAATTTATTTTCAGCGTGTTATAATATTATTTTTTTTTAAAAGACGACATAATATATATGTGAAAGCAAAGATTTTATTTTGAAGTTTTTTCTATATTTCATTACACTGACACGCCTCTTATAGTTCAACAAAAAATTACTACAATCTAATATAAAATTAAATTCGTTTTGTAATATACCTATCATTGAAAAATAATTTCGCTTCCAAAACCTCGTATCATATAGAAATTATTAAATTTATATTAGTTTTGATTTTTGAATTATACTTAAAATGTCTAAATGTCTTATTTTGAAATGTTAAAGTTTTCCGCGATATATTTTTAAATTAGACATAAACACAGTTAATATTTAGCCAAAGACTTAAATTAATTTAAAGTGTAGTTATAAGGAACTGCCGAACTGGGTAATTTAATTTGAATTTTGATGTACTAGGTTAAAATTGTTAAAAAAAAATATATATGTGATAAATTGAAACAAATAATATGACACACATTACGAGTTGAGATAAACAAAATGATTATTATTGTTTTATGGTTTAAAAAATAATAATAAATTTACAATATCTTCATTTTTCTATATAATAATTAATTAAATTTTTATAGCTAGTGTTCACCCTATGTTTAAATAAAATGACAGTACAGCACCGCCATCTAGTGGAAATATTGTCGACACATTAGTTTTTAAATGTACCGTCAGAGCTCAGAACGACATTACATTATCATTAAATGTGTAAATATCACAATATAGGATTAATAACATTATATATAAAAAAAAATGTAATACTTATCTAATAGGTATTAGTTGTTGAATTTTTTTTGCTTTTTAAAATATTTAGCTCGAATTTATTATTATAAAAAAAAAATATTAGTTTAAACTTAATAAATAAGAAACATTGTTATATAACCGAGTTGACATAATACAATTAGCAAACAACAAGTGAATAATAACATATCTCTAAGCGTAACAATGATATCTATTGTTATTGATAAAATTCTAATACAACAAACATAAGTATGTAGTATATACATATTAAAACAAAAATAATCACTCTTTATTGTTATATTACTTTAAATAATAATATAATATATATTGTTATATATCTAATACTATTATATAAAAAATAATTTGTTTAAAATTATTTTATTAAACATTTCCTCTATCCATATATTTTTGGCTGTATAGTTGAAAAAAATTGCGTACCTGTGAGGCTGTGAGACCTTGATGCTGCTCACCCTCACAATATTTCTGTATCAATAATATTATTGATAACTAAAAACAGGAATGGATTCAAGGAAGCAATGCGACCCCTCCCAAATCCTGAAAAATAATTACAATTTTATATTTTTACATAACATCGTTCTTTAAGTATTTAATTTCTACCAAAACAATATGTTGATTTCTATAATAAACAGCAATATAGGTCATTTAATTCAATTTTATGATATTTACATATTTTATAATTCACTTCTACTGTTGTAGATAATTAAGGTCAAAAATTTATTTTAACGTCTTACAATGTGAACTGTTTATTATATTTAGTTGTATGAGTAAAATTTAGTAAATATCAATTTTAAACTTATTTTTTACCGCTAGAGTGCAGATCATATATGTATCGTAATATTCGTAATGTAGGTACAGAATAGTCGGAAATCGATACCAAATGAAAGAATTGAACTTCTCCAATGTGTTTTCAGAGACTTTTTTGTATAAACATTTTAGATTTGTAATGGTTGGTCATTAAACAAATCAAATTTATTAAACTCTAAATTGTGTATAAAAATTGCAGTTTATCTATAAGAAGAAAAATTATCTCACAAAACATGAAAAATGTTGTATCATTTAAATAGGTGTAAAAATTACTTATCTACGACCATTCTGGCCAATGCAATTCATAAAGTACGATACTAAGTTTTAACGGTCAATTTCTGGGAGTGTAGGTAGCGTCCACTTTTTTTATTAAGGTAGGTTAGCTAACTTAGTTTATTTTCTAATTACATTTTAATTTTTTATTTAAACGGACAAGACTAATAATAATAATATATAATATAATAATACTAATAATAATGAAATATATAAATGATCAAATTTAAAATTTCCTAAATTAATATCTTCAGTGCACTGGCGTATTTAAGGGACAGGAGGGTCGAACGGGTTTAAACCTCCATACAACCAAAAAACAAAAAAAACAAAATTGCTATTAATAATATTATTTTGCCGCACCTGTCTTAGATTTTGCATTATAATGTGTACAGTTACAGAACATGTTTATTTTCATTTTTTCGCAATTTATTTTATTATATTATAAAACGGAGACGGTGGAGGGGGTTTCAGCTTCATGAAAGCTTCTAAAAAAAATCTGAACCTCTCTTTATAAATTGCTAAATACGCCTTTGCTTTAGTGTTAAACTTATAATGCAATTATAATTAATACATTTTTAACATAAGTTTTCAAAAGTTAAATCAAAGTAATTACAATATTTTATATGCAAATAGGATACATCAGTTCAATGAAAATTTTGATCATAATTCGTAGATTGGAGTGATTGTATAAAAGGTATTTAATTGTCTAGTACGGTTAGGAATTAGAAAGCGTAGATTAGAATGTAATTCTGGACAATAAACTTGTCCGTTAAATTGTAAAGTAAAATAGAAATCTAATCTATTCCCTCGTATCTCCATTGATTTAATGTTTAAAATTTAATTTTAAATAATATGAAATTTAATCGGATTACGACCTAAAAACGACTTTTTTTTTACAATTCATCTGATTGGTGTTCCTATAATTGTGCAATAGTAAACAGTAATTTTTAAAATAAATTTAAGAAAATAATTTTTTCAAATGTTGAAAATAATATTTTTTAATGACGAATGTAGTTTATATAAATACCTAACTGTCAAAAAATACTTATATCTAATTTATTGGACAAAATTGTCCAATTCGAAATTGTGATCTGACCCTAGTAAATTTAATTTTCTTATAATATAAACATGACTATACATTCAAAATTAAAATTTATTTTGAAAATTTGAATCATTTCAGTATTGGAATATAGGATGTAATACAGATAAAAATTGTCGAAAAAAGATCAATTATAGTCGTTTAGTTAAGTACTCGTCAACGAGTTAATTTTCAGTTTCCACATAGGTGATGGTAGTTAACTAGTTACCTACCTAACTACTTGCAAAAGTATTTGTCGTACACTCGTACTATAAAAAGTAGCCGTAGTATATAGATAATAGGTATATATGATAAATATAGGTATTTAGTCTAAATGGCGACTACTGACTTTACGATAAATATAGTTGTGGAATGTGATGTATCTCTCTTACAGGACAAAAGAAAGTATAACCATAATCCATAATAGACATATAATGTGGGGATCATTAATCATTACGAGCACGGATGTATTGGTAAATAATGTCTTGAGTATACGCCATATTTTTCTCAAAATTACATAAATATGAAAACATTACTTGAAATGATTATTATGACATTAATTTATTTTTATATTTTTAGTCAAATAATTAGTTTTTATCATTAATAATAACTTTACTAAACAAACTATAACTAGAACTCTATACTTTATTAAATGAGAATTTTTTTGTTTTAAATTTATTTAATTTTAAGTCGTAGAGATATATAATATACTATATATATATGAATTAACTAATAAAAACAAAATACCTTATATATTTATTGTCATTAAATGTACAACAAATATATAAATTATAAAATATTAAGGCCATATACTTACCGTATGCTTATAAAATTATTATTTATATTGCTTATACGCACTTTTATATAAATATTGTTATGACTTATGAGTGTATGCTCCCGTATATGCTCCAATACATCACTGATTACGAGATTATTAAACTAATCCAATATTTATGTTTTGTAAAAAGGATAAAATTATATATGAAAATGAATGGAATAAACACAACAAAATTATCACAATCGAAGTTTTAAAATTTAAGTATAATATAAAAAAAAATTTAATAGGTATCATATTGACACCTTTAAGAGGAGTGATGGAGATCCTGTCACCAATGAGGAAATACCCATATTTGAAGACTTTTTGTTGACCCGAAAAAACATTTTGCGAAACTAAGCTATTAGGTACTTATACTTATACTTATAGGTAGGTATTTTACGACATCCGAGTAAATATATATATTAAACATTAATTTGAAGATTAGCTAACAGCATAATTAACCTTTTTTCTTAGTTAAATTCACTTATATAGTTATACTTATATTACATTTTTGATGTAGATTGATTTTATATTTAAATTGGACTGTTACGGCGTTATACCATATATAAGTTATAAAAGTAAATAATGGTAGTTGTGTTAATATACACTGTGTCATAACTCGTATAGTGCGTTAAACAAAATAAATCATCATACGCTCAGTGTTAGGAACAGATAACAAAAAAATCATCTGGATAAATATAAAGATAACAACACTAAACTTTATATAGATAAATTATAGATAATTATAGAAATTAAAATTAAAATAACTAATTTAAAAATATATGTATATATATACTGTGGAATAAGTACATACCTGTATAATATATTTATTTTTGTCTTAATTTATGAAGTCATGTTGTGTATTACCAAACATTAACTTCAACACAAAGTATAAACGGCTGGATTATCTTTATTAATAAAGATTAGATAGAATTTGGGAAATTTCTCAATAAATAAATAATATTATATTCTACGGAATTTTGTTTGGTGGACGGCGGTGATCAAAACTTGTCTGTTACTATTATTGGAATTTTAATTTTAATTTAAAAATATTTATTAATTTTTAGGAAATAACATTTTTCACGACATGTTTGTCGCGACAGTAGTATATTAATATAGGCTATTTATTTAAATTAATTAGTATATTTTATATATATTTATAACCGAACACAGAATATTAATTACAAATAAGTAATAACTAATAACTAATGAGTAATACGTATTTAATAGGAATAATGTATTGTCTTTCAGAATAACGACATATATTTTTAGCCCGGAGTGTTATTTTATGTACAAGTTGTGGCCGAGACAATGAGAATAAAAACGAAACATTCTCGAAAAAATCTAGCTAATTTTCACCAAAAAATTTATCTTGTGAATTTATCTAGATTAGTAAAATTTTTAGCTAAAATAAATACTTGGATAACTTATATTTATTTACCTAAATAAGATAAAAAAATAAGAAAAATAATCTAAATATGTCCTAACACTGTATACGATTTATCATTTATGATGTAAAACATAATAAAAATAAAATATATACTGAAATAAAGTTTGCCTGTATAATGTCTATATAAATATTTATATAATTAAAATAAGTAATATAATTTAAAAAGTAAATTTTTCACAATTTCATAACATGTCAGGATGGCCGAGCGGTCTAAGGCGCCAGACTCAAGGATACCCTTGGCCTACTCTGTAGGTTACGATTGAGCGTTCTGGTCCTCATCTGAGGGCGTGGGTTCGAATCCCACTTCTGACAAACTTTTTGAATTTTTTTATCCCATTAATAAGTTAGATTTTACAAATTTTTAATTTACAAAACTAAGTTGGTAAATAAACTATATTACTAGTTAAATTAAATTAGTTGAAATTAAATTATAAAAGTAAAGAAATGTAGAAAATACTCTGGATGGCTGTTCTAGTATTTATACTAGAATATTATAAGTTACTATTATAAGTTTAAAATTTATAATTATTGGTCTAATAGTTAGTGAAAATATGCAGTCATATGGCAGATGATAATCGTTATTTTAACTTATATAATTTTAAATTATTAACGAATAGACCAAATTTATACGATGATTTAATATAAAAATTATTATAATATAATAATATAATTAATTTATGATTCATAAATCGTAATTGGCGTATATAATATATAGGAGTATATCTTACGCATTTTATTATATTTATTGTAATAGATTATATACAGTTAAAAAATCAATTCTAAAAAAATCAAGGTTGACAACGATCACGCAAACAATTATAACTATGCACTTAATAAATTTGCATAAAATATATGTTTAATTGTAATGTTATTAAGTAAAATCAAGTACATACATGCAAAAAAGTAATTTAAAGTGTTATACGCATAATAAACCCCATATTGCATGGTGTATTTGTAAATGACATATTTAAAACGTCCAAAATATTAAGTTTAATTCACTTATAATTTATTTTACCCTATATTGTTATTGATTTATTATAAATAATAAATGTACTATTATTCCAAATTTTAACAATTTAATAAGTAAGTATTCCGGGTACTCGTATACTATAAATACAGATAGTGATTAGAATGATAAGTGATAGTTTTAAGTTTTCAAATTTTTTTTCATTGTTTTTCTATTATATGATATATTTTTATTTCAAATAATAACTATTTTATGCGCGCATTTTGCTAAGTACTTATTTCTTATTTGATAAGATTTAACGATTTATACATATTATTATAATATAGTATGTATTTACTAGCTAAATACTTAACTGCTGCAATTAGTTTCATTCAACAATCGACAATCAACACGATATTTTTTTTTACGCTCAACCTTGAACTTTAACTTGTTGTATTATAATTTTAACATTTAAATAGTTATTTATTAATAAAATAGATACTAGATAGGTTAGGTTATATGCACTAAATTCGAATATTTTTGTAAAACTATACCTGTGTATAAATATATAAATTAAGTACACGTTCGCGTATTTGTAATGTTTTTCCATGAGTCATTCAACTTATCAATTTGAAATGTTTTACACTTTTACTTATATATTTTCATCAAACAAACTTGCAATGATCGTAATTCACTTTTTATTTTTTTTTATAATTTCACAAATCCATTGAAGGTATTGAATACATTTTCAAGTATGAAATATATTTTAGAATAATAAAATAATATCTTTAATATATCTTTCTGGAAATAAAAATAACATATTATTTTGCCCTAAATTTTAAGTTAAAATGATAACAACTTCGTAGAACGTACTATTTGTTACTTAAACAGAGTATAATTATTAAATTATATTTATAATTTTAAATTTTGTAAGTAACTTTACTTTTTAATAATATACTTGTTAGTGTTTATATCCATTATTTATTGACTTATACAATTTTGATTATTATTATTTTGTTTATATTGTTTATTTATATTGATTATTAATCTATTGTTTGTTATTTTAATTATTATATACATGCCGTATGATGGTGATCAATTTTTTTTTTAATTAATAAGAATTAAATAATATTATGGTTATGGTTTTAACATTTAAATTATAAATATTATAATGAAGCATATTATAAAAATTATTAATTACAAAAATACTGCAACAGTTTCCTGTCTGCAACTAATAAAATATTTGAATAAAAATTAAAAAATTTAAAAAAATTACTAACACATAAACACATACCTATAGCAGGTCTTACTATTTTTAACATTAGGATATTAGGTACTAGTTTTAAATATCTTTGGTAGGTTATTTAAATATTTTACCGCATTATTTTTTAATAATACATATTTAAAATTAATAAACTGATATAATTACATAAATGACCGCATATTAAAAATATTCATTGTTACAACGCAGTTAATAATAAATATACCTACGCATAAAACTGATGTTCGTTGTAAACGAATTATTTTACATATTTTACTTATGTATTTGCGAATAAAACAAAATAACGCTGGGAAATAAAACTTCGAATAATTTATGTTATATATTTAGGTTTTAGTGCATATACACTATATAGGTATTTAATTATAAATATATATTTCATATATGTGTACAATAATCAATAACGTATTGATTGATCGATTAAAAACGAATAACATTTTACATTAGGGTTAGCTTTAGAACTTGCTGCAGATAATATAAATCGCAAAATAATGTGTAGGTAATCCATGTTTACTTTAATTTATTAATTTATAAAAAATAAATAAATATTGAATTAAATATAATATTATAATTAGTAGTTGGAAACACAGATGGAAATATACTACTGGTATTAACAATTTTTTCTCTATTATGAAATATGTTTTCGTTTGACAACAATTTGATTGATTTCAACAACTGTTTGTTAAATTAATAAGTACCTATGTTTTAATTGAAATTATAATTAATAATTTAATAGTTAAACATTAAACATTTTGAAGTTTGATTTCAATTTTTTAACACTACATACACACCTATTAAGTCATAATAGATATTCCGACATAAACTCATGAAAACGTTAATGTGTCTAAAAATAAATATTAACAAGTTTTAATAGGGAAATTTTATACATTTTTACATTTTAATTTAATATTTAATTACGTTTAATAGTCATTTTCAGGGATGAAATTTTGAGAGTTGCTGGGTACTTTAGGTACCCTTCTTTTTCTATGTTTTATTGCTCTGGCCTAAAATTTATAAATACGCCGATAATAATAAAATGATAAAAATTAAACTATAAGATATTAAAATCTATATATTTGTAATAACAAAATAAAAGTTAATATCTAACCTCCTATTTATATTATGATAAAAAATTACATGTTTAATGTTTGGCACTCCTATTTAAGTAACTCAAATAGGGTCACTAGTCATTGTATGTTTGTTGTTTGATTTTATAGTAAACATTACAACTGATAATATAAATAATTGTACGATTCAAGTTGAAAGTGTTATTTTAAAGATTTACTACCTAGTAGACTAGTTAAAAGATTATTACAGATTTAATAATATTATATTATTATACATTTAATATTTATGTAATATTTTGCAGCAAGCTGAAGCTACAAAAAAAAAAATAGTCGGTATAGTTATAAAAATATAAATATCTACAATCTATTTAATACTTTTAGAATATTTGTAAATAGTAACTGGTTAATACATTATACATTTACATTATTAGGTAAATTTATTTGTTTTATTATTATTTATATATTAGAGCTTACATCCAGGTAATACTTAAATAATGTTTTGTTTTATTTGTAAATTACAAGTATACCTACTACTACTATATTTGCTTTTCTACCATTCAATATAATTACCTACCTAAGTTATTATTCTTTTATACGAGTAAAAAAAAAAAATGTTTTATATTGCTTTCTAATTCATCAATTATATAGGTACTAGGTTATACGATTAATGGTACCTAGATTAATTAACCTTAATACAGAATAAACATAAAATAATGTCTTAAAAATATCTCCTCGTATTAATACTTCGAGTAGAACTGAATCACAGGTACAATATGAATGAATGTGTTTTTGCACCGTTCACACTATATTTTAAAAGTTATAATTGTCAAAAAGGTACAAAAATGAAAAATAGGTATTTTATAAGCTTATTGTTATTTTTGTTCTTGTTTTATATTTGAAAAAATACCATTATAAAATTTACAATGTAATTACATCACTTGTGTACAAAATATTTTATTTATTTATTTTGTTTGGGTAATAGATCTTCTCGAAATTCCTTTAAAATGATTACTGAATTAGCTTTACGTATTTGTATTATCCTCATAAATGATAAATTTAAAGTATAAGTATAATATAAATGAATAAGTTCGAACAAAAATGTAGACTTTTTGTAGGTACATTCGCTAATATTGTATTGTAATACGTATAGTTATAAGGTCATTTGGGTACTTGGAAAAAATGTCGTTACTTAAGACTTAAAAATTTTGATGGTTATGCATTTTTATCCTTTGCTATTATCGGAAATAAAAATGGATTTACAATATAGTGAACATGAATATTGAAGAGTGTATCAATACATAAATTAATAATATTTCTTTTTAATATCTTAATTTTACTTAATGTCAATAAATGCCCTCTTGACATATTGTGTTTATATCTTGCTAAAATTCTAAAAAGTACAGAAAAATATATAATTATATAATAACTAACTATTAATCATTGATCAGGACGTAGGCTTAAGAAGCGTTAACAAATATCCCTATTACAAAAAATTACACATAATATTATATTTTTAATAAGATATTTTGTTAAAATAATATTGACATTGTTAAACATTGGAATTTGGAATTTTAAAAAAACAACTTCGTAGCAAAGTTGTAACAAAGTAATTTTTTTTTATATTCTATTTATCAAATAAAGTTTTAAAGTGACAGTGTAGATATTACTTGGTGTATTTTATTAGCTAAATAATATTAATTATAATGTATATTAAATGAATAAATGATAAATTTATAATTATATTTTTAATAGAATTCATTTACAAATTTATTAAGATAATTTTATTTAATGAGTTTTCATATCGTCAGGATGGCCGAGCGGTCTAAGGCGCCAGACTCAAGGGATCCCCTTGGCCTATCATGTAGGTTTATAAATTGAGCATTCTGGTCCTCATCTGAGGGCGTGGGTTCGAATCCCACTTCTGACAAACTTTTTTTATTACTTTACTATGTATAAAATTTAAATAAACATTTCAGAGCATTAAAAAAAATTATATGTTTATAAGAAGGTGACGAGAATTATATGTATTTCAATGATAATCTCTATTTATCTAAAGGGGAATATACTAAAATCACAGAAATGCAGAACTTAAATTCTGTTTAGATTGAACTTGGAGTATAAACAAACATCTATTAGTAATTTTATTATTTAAAGATAATCATATTTCGAAGGGAATGCCATATAAAATAACATCAAATAATATTTTGCCTGATAAACAAGTCACAGCGTATTAGAAAAATAAAAAAATTTAATACGCTATAATTACTTTTCCAGTTGATCCAAAGTGGATATGTCATTCTCTGTGAATTTGCTATAATTCCAGTTAGATACAGGAAGACAGAACATATGGATATAACATCCTCTTAATATATCATATTATTATAATAATTTGTAAAAACAAATTAAACAGATATTTTTTTCTTGTTATGAATAGGAGAATTGTAGACTATATTCTATAGGTCATATATGGATATAGCTTCAAGTAATGAAGTAGTATTATTTTAACAAATAATGTTATTTAATTAATTATAACCAGTTTGTTATAATAAGTATACAATATACTTATAGTTTATAATACTATAAATAGAACACAACTTGGCTTAAGCATAATGCAACGTATAATTTTGTTCAATAATTTATTGTAATTTACAAACTTTAATGATCGTATTTTACCTGTAGCGAGACTATTGCATGCCCTACTTGAACTGTATCCTATTTAAAAGAGATTATCTGATGAACTCCGGAGATAAACTTTATGGTTAAAAAGGTTAGCCGAGAAAATATTATATTTTGGCAGAAAAGATAATCAAAAAGTATGAGCAAAATTGATGTGTCTATAAACTATTATAGTCAGTGGCGGCGCCAGTATTTTATTCTAGGGTGGGCCAACTGAGGGCCGACGTATTTTAAGGAGGGCCATGAGTTAAAATCTAAAAAAAATTTAAGTAGTATTGCTCTTTGATACTCGTCGGAGCGGGGGAAGAGTAATTGGAAAAACATTTTAATTAACGAAAACCGTAATTTTGCTGATTTTTTGACATTTCTTGGTAGTTTTTCTTTTCCTAAGGAAAAACTTTTGAGAAATTCGAAAAATGAGCTTTATAAAGTACCAAGATAATACGATTTTCTACCAAAAGCGTACCCTATTTATGTTAATTGGACCATTATTTCTACCCAAAAAAATGTTTTCTTACATAAAAAAAAAAAAAATAAATAAATAAAAACATCATTATAGAAACAATACTCGCTCCGCTCAAAATCTAAAATGATAATTTTTTTCTCGTCATTTTATATTTTATAATATAACAACACAATAATCATTTTAATAACCCTATAAGTTACAATACATTCAGGGTGGGTCAAGGCCCGCCCTT
Source organism: Eriosoma lanigerum (assembly GCA_013282895.1). Classification (NCBI taxonomy): domain Eukaryota; kingdom Metazoa; phylum Arthropoda; class Insecta; order Hemiptera; family Aphididae; genus Eriosoma; species Eriosoma lanigerum. Next base: position 62,112,600 of record CM023359.1, on the reverse strand, counting down.
GGCGCCGCCACTGATTATAGTATTATTAAAATATAAGATTGGGCTAGTTAATTAATTTTTTAGTTAAGTTAATATAAAATAATACAAGTTAAGTTAACTTATAAATAATTAATAATTATATGGTTAACATGATAAGTTTAAAGTTAACTAAGGAAAAAAAAATAATCTAATTTAATTAAGAGTTAATTTTTTTCTACTGATAATAAAAAAAAAAATATTTAAAAATACCTCTCATTTTATAAGATACACATTCAAATAAAACAGTAACTATAATCAATAAAATAATAATATTTATAATAAGTAATTTGTTTACAAGTTTACTAGACAGATTTGAATAAAACTCAGTAAAACACGCCGATATTGAGATATTGGATATATCCGTTTTATATTTAATTACGTGCATGATTTATATTATACCTAAACATGCTGCATATAAAGTACTATTATATTATTCTTATTAGATAAAGTTATATCATCAATACTCGTTCAGAAAATTTACCTTGTTACATTGTTCTTCGGATAAAATTTCACTTTCATCCCTTCGGTTCTCGGAGAAATTAGTGGTTTATTATAATTAAGATTTGAATGCAATGATATTAGCGATATGATATAGCGAAACTCAATATAATACAATATATTTAACTGATAAGACGTTCTAAAAGTTTACTACGTGTAATCTACCTATGAGAATACACAAAATCTTTTTAAATATCTACGTTCAAAATTGCATTAGTTATCATGAAAAATCTAATAATCAATTTCGTCAAAATTTAAATTTACGTGAAATTTGCCGTTTTTCCGTAATTTTTTGGTAATTTTTTTTAAGGAAAAACTTCAAGAAATTCAAAAAATGAGTTGAATAAAGTACCAACTAGATGCAATTTGCTACCGAAATTATACCCTAATCATTAGGGCCTAATGTGTTAATGGGACAGCTATTTCTACCCGAAAAAGTGTCTTCAGACTTAAAAACACAAAAATCAAACATCAATGTATAAAATGTTAAAGTTTGAATACCTATAAAAATAAAATTTACTTTCGATTTTTAAAATATTTTTTACATATATTACGTATTATATGACTAGGCTTCCATACAATTTTTAAACCTAAAGTAAAAATGCCATGTTCGGATCGACTTAATGGATACGTGAGAGAATATGGTAGTAACATTTTTTCTACAGATGGTCAAGTTTTATTTTGTAAAATATATACGGTTAAAATTTTATGTTTTTAAGGCATTTTTAAATTTTTTTAGATCATTTAAATCCGAGCCCTAGTAATAAATAATATTAAACATTTTTACAAAAAATGTCAAAGCTCTATATTTAGTCAGAAAATCAATGAATATGTTCCAAAATTTTACCACACATTTAAACGACCTAAAAAATACTAAAATAAAATGTCAAGTTATTACGATCTTAACTCAATTAATTATTATGAAATAAAAAATTAAAAAATAACGGAAACTATAATTTTACGATTTTCCGCCATTTTTTAGTTATTTTTTCTTCTCCCGTGGAAAAACTTTTATGAAATTCGAAAAATAAACTATGGTAAAGTACCCCACTGGTAAAAAAGTATCAACTAGATGCAGTTTGCTATTACTACTACTACTATTCGTAGTAATCGGACCATTATTTCTGCTCGAAAAAGTGTCTTCACACATAAAAAAAACAATAATTGTAAAACCAGTACATTCCTCACTTCACTCAGAATCTAAAAAAAACGCCCCAAAAAAATTTTGTAGTTACAATATTGAGTACTTGAAACAAATTTGTAGCTTGGAAAGCATCGTGTAAGATATTCCAAAAAAAAGATGCAAATGCATTGAAATTTGAGCCCTACTAATAACTTCTTTAATGTAAATTGTCTATAGTGAAACTATTGATGATCTATATAAAGAAGTTTATGTGAAACTTTTAGAATACTCCTATCCAAAAATGAAAAAGTATAAATAAAAAAATGTTGATCTCATATATTATGGATTTTAAAATGAAACACGGCGCATTGTACGACCAGTACAAGTAGTAAGATTCTGGCTTCACTCAGAATTCTGAGTTATATTTTATATTTAAGATATTCAAATTATACAATAATGCTATGTATGGTACTAATAAAGTTTCAATAGAATAAAAATCGCGATAACAATGGTAGCGTTGATTTTTAACGCGAGTTGTCGTCAAACAGTATTGTTATATTTTTCATCAAATTTGCGTAAACTCGTGTAAATTGAAAAATATATTATGTCGAATAAGCCATATAATCGACAGTTTATTTTGTACCAATAGAATTTATATATTTTTAAAATAAAATCAATATTTATATTTTTTAACGTCTGTTTGTAATAATTAATCAAAATTGAATCGCCTACGCACCGAGAAAAGGTTTCCACATTATAATATGAGTAGGTGACTTATTATGACGTATCGCTTCGAATCAAATTTAAACAAAATAACCGTTATTAAAAAATATAAATACTAAAACTAGATTTTTATTTTTTATCAAATGTATTCCCTTTTATTTATACTTCTGATATTATATGAACAATATTTAGCAATCTCATTAGCTTCCCACGACTGAACATTACCATTATAGAATTTGATTATACCTACCATATTATTAATATTCCAATGGGTTTACCTAAGTACATTAATAAATTATATCTGTTACTATCATACGTCATCGAGTATCTACACGGGTATAATACTTTATGCAGTAAACAAATATAATATTTTATTTGCAATATCAATTTAATTAATTAATTTTAAGTTATTATTTTTCATTTGTTACCTACCACAAAGTATTTGTCCAGATTAATTTACCTACCTACTTAAACTATCTTAAAATTATATTAATTATTTATTTAAATTACAAAAAAATTAACATTTTTAGGTTTAATATTATAATTTAATATTAATTGTATATATTAAGTAAAACAGCATTTATAGTTTTGTATTTTATAAATTAAAAAGTTTATTTAAGACTAAATTTTTAGTTTAAACCTGTTTAAACGAGTGATTTTCCATTTAAACCGATCTATTCCAATAAGATATTAATTTTTGTTTGTTTGATAATATTACACACATGTCTTTGATAAAATATGTATTATTCAAAACAATAAATGTATAATAGTTGGCCTGTTGGATTTAAAAAAATAAAAATTGACATATTTATATATATATATATATAATGTATATCATTTGTCAAAATAAAAATTAATGGTCTATAAATGTTAAGGAGAACATATTTTTTTATATTCACAGTAGATTAATATTTTCTTTGTTTTAATATTGACCTCTCAGTCTCAGAGCTTAAGGCCATTTTATGAACACGGAATATGCATGAGAATGAAACATTAATGAATGAAAACAATTGCATTCTCTGAATTCAACGTAGAAGTTCATAAATATAACAATTATAAAAGAAACAATAATATTATAACCGATCTGTAAAAAAAATACAGTAGAAGCCATATCAAAAGTACATTTAGAATTTATTACAATTTAATTTTTAAGAAAAAATATTGATTGTAGTCTTTTGAACCAGTATTAATGAGTACATAATATATTAATATATTATAATACTACACCTTTACGCCACATAATTATTTGGTATAAAATAATGGAAAAATAAAAAATGTGTTTTTATTTTGGGTTACCTTGACGACAAAAATTAACGTATTGAAGAAAGGAAAATGAAATAAATTTTAATTAACAATGGACACGACTACACAAGAAAGGTTTAATTAAGAGAGTTCGGTTAACCTTTTATGTTTTTCTACACTTTTTGTATATTAGGTACACCGTATGTGTATACATTTCATCGAATTAAAAATGTGACAATAAAAACTATAAAACAATTAAATCCAATTCGCTTATTTTTCAAATACATGAAATCTGACAAATTTGGTTTTACAAGTAAAATGAAATATGTGCATGGATAATGCAGTAATTCGTATAATAGAACTTTCTGTTTAATATATGCAATAGGCAGCAAAAATGTATTCAGAATTTGTTTAGAAGAACATTTTTATTTTTTATTTTTTTTCCATTTGATCCTCATAAATGTGAAGAGTTTCTCTTTACATATATAAATGTGATTCTGGAAATATACTTTCTTTTTTTTGTTGCCAAATCTACATAACTTGTCTTTTTTGAGAATTGTAGAAGTGTTATTAATAAATGTTTAAGCAATATTTATTTTCAATGCTAATTTAATTATTAAATTTGATTTCCTCTCGAAATTCGAAAAGTTTAATTTAAAAATATAATGCAAAATATATTATTTTTATATTTAATTTTTTAACTTTATATACATATAATACTAAAATCTATTGAATACAATTTAATAAATAAGATAATTGTCTAAAAATGTAAAATATTATTAATACTTGTGTTTATATGTGTATAGTGTACACATATAATTTCAATTTATAATCATTTGTTAAAACTAAATAAAATCTGATCTGATGCTAAAAATAACAATATAACGTATATGAACTTAAAATAAGTATATTGAAGTTCTAAATTTAGATTATAATAAAACAAATTAAATAAATATGAGAATGAAAACAAAATCACATTTTTAATTTTTATTTTACGTACAATTATTTAATAGTTATTATTGTATAAGGAATAATTTATAGGTACGAAGTACCTATAGGTAAATTTAAGATATATGTTATACTTATAATATATATATACGAGTATATAACTGTTGTAATATTAATACATAATACGCATTTTATCATATTGTAGATAAATCCAATTTGTTTATGGAATATTAATAACTATCTTTAAAATTAATATTTTGTTTAAAAAAATTAATTTTATTATTATTAACATGAAGTAACATCGAAACAACATATTGAGCGCAAGCAAATATATAACAGCTTTGATGAGGATTTACGGTGATTTACCAATACTGAGTATATATTATGGATACATTTATATGAAGATAAATAGCATCACATTTGGTAGTGAATAAGGTTATAGTTAAACTTGACGTAAATTATATCTAATTATAATAACGGAGCCATTCGTTGTTTAAAAGAAAAGCCAAAACACTTTTTAGATATTAATAAGACAAAATCGTCATGTAAATACTAGCTATAGCCTATAAATACCATTGATCAAGACACTAACAAGTTATCATCATAACATGTTAAATGCGACTACTAAAGTCGACAGCTGATAAAATAACATGTACAATACGCTATAGCGTATTGTATATAATATAATCGGAAACATTCAATTAATATATATTTTTATTATCGATTAGGCTTAGAACATAATGACGAATATAATTTTATATTCTCTTAGTGAAGCGAGGTATGTATTGGTTTTACAATGATGCTTTTTTTTTAAAAAAAAATGACGAAAATCGGCAAAATTATTTTTGTTATTTGAATTCTTTTTTCTTTCGTGATAACTAGTTGAGTTTTGATCATAGAGACTTGAAAATTGTTTGAGTAATCACATAGGTAGTTTACATCCGTGGTAAAATTTTGAAACGGGTTGGTTGATTTTCTGACTAAGTATAGAGCATTGAAATTTTTTCCAATAATGTTTAATGTTACTTGCAATTTTGCAAATCGTAAGTTACAATTTAGTAGAATTAAATAAATATGATATTTTTTTTACATCCTTTTTAAGATCCTTTTTAAAGTAGAAATAATGGATCGATTACTATAAATAGGGTATGCTTACCATAGAAAATTGCATCTAGTTGGTACTTTATTTAGAATTTTTGTATTTCCTTGAGAAAAGAAAAACTACCAAAAAAACGATGGAAAACTGCAAAATTTACGCAAATCGTAATTTTGATGAAATTGATTTTAGATTTTTCATAATAACTAATGGAATTTTGAACATAGGTACTTGAAATTTGTTTAAGTATTCTTATAGGTAGTTTATACACGTGGTAAACTTTTGGAATGGCTTAACAGTATAATATATTGTATAATATTGAGTTTCGCTCAAGAATCGTATTTTTTAATATCATTGCATTCAAATCTTAATTATAATAAATCACTAATTTCTCCGAGGACCGAAGGGATGAAGGAGGACCATCCGGAATCGATCTTCCCACTTTTTATTTTAATATATTTTAGTCTAACAAATAATATTATCAAATGAATTACTTTTTGTATAATTTTATTAACGTATAAAATAAAAATTGTGTTAAATTGTCGTTTTAATTATTATATAAACCAATTGTACTAGTTTATTAAAATTAAAATATATTAATTAAAATAATTAAATGAAGATTTTTTTATTTATTAGTATAAACATTTCAATTTATATTATTTTCATAATAAATAATAAAGAAATTAATTTGTCGGTAAATAATTACTTGTTTAAAATAGCTTTCTTTTCAGAAATATAATACTTAAAAAATCATATAATAATACATAATTGTACAGTATATTATATTAATTGAAACAATAATTAGGTGAATTAATATAAAAATAAAATTATATTATAGTACAGTCTATATAATATTTTTAAAAAGATAAATAAATTACAAATTGAAGGAAAAAATAAAACTTTAAAAGGTAGCAAAACTTAATTCTACATTGTATAATATAAATATTTGGCCACAAATTGATTTTATTTTAAAAAAAGGAAACAATATTTTATTATATATTTTTTTATTAACGCACATTGTAAATAAATGTCTACATATCTTATGTCTATGAACCTAATTTCCATATTAACATTATTATTGTAAAAATGTAAATACACTTACAATAATATTCATCACATATAATTTATATTACTCAACTAAAATTATTAATAGGCTTGTACTAACTCTTTTATTATGTTTTTTTTAATTGTTATTAAGTGAATTTTAACGTAAAAAATATTTTCACGATTATTACTGTAAGTATTATTAATTGAAATCATAATTATTACAACATATATATATAATAATATATATATATAATATACTACTTATTGAATAAATTGGCATTTGTTTATTTGTAATCTTTTAGCTACAATGACGTGTAGATGAAAATTAACGATGAGATAAAACATGATAAAATTGTCAATACAAGCCTATTATTGTATCAGCAATAATTGTGTTATAATAAATAAAATGTGATACATATTATTGATACTGTGTTTATAGTGATTATGTTAATATTAACATAAGGTAATTTTTGTTGCCAAATTGTATGTTACAATGTATACATTGAACAGTATATTATGGTTGAAACAAAAAATTTAATTAATATTAATATTCTGTTATAAATGCACAATGTTGCAAATCAGCTACAAACTATTAATAAGTTTTAAAATTTGGAAAATAAATAAAATACATTTTTTCTTTATTTTTATTAAACTTTGCAATAAAGTTCCAATTGTATTAATTCTGTTTTTTGAAAAATAAAAAATAATGCAGTGTATTAGGGTTAAAATTGTTAAAATTGTTTTTATTTATGATTAGAAGTATATTAATATTGATAATTATTAACAACAGACAATATCACGTATTCGTTTTACTTTTCTTATTCTTATTGTTTATCTCTAAAAGTATCACCTACCCATAATAAATTGTATTATACTTTATTATTTTAAACAAACATAATAAAATATTATGTATTATTTCAATAATATCGTGTTACAACTTGCATTCTATATATGTAGAACGTAGCTATACGACTATATGTATTTATGATTATATTTATTATACGAACAAATTATAGTCAATAATAATATGTAAATTGATTTTAATCATTATCTTTGATTGATACCTTATTAGTTATTTGTATAATTTTATTAGTTTCCAATTTGATCAAATAGGTAGTTTGTAATATTGTTATAATTGTCTCTAATAATAATATTATGATCGAAATTGAAATATGGCGTATTTAAGTAATTCCTGTTTATTAACAGAGAAAATATTATATACGTACATTTATTTTTAATTCACACATACATGACATGTGTAAATAAATAGGACAATCGCTATTTTTTAAAATTTATATTAGTAAGTCTTATTGTTTTTTTTTATTTTTTAATCATTAAAGATGAGATAAATTTAAATAGGGTAAATTCAAAACCGGAAAGCTATTTCATATTCAATAGTGAAAATGTGCTTTCGGGATGTTAACGACAGTTTGTCGTGGATCGTAAAGAATTTATATTTGATAATTTTTTTATTTCTTTTTCAGACATTATTTAAATTTGTAAATATTATGTCTTACAACTATTGTATATTAACACACAATTCCGTAATAACAAATGATACAATTTACCAATAAAATAAAAAGTAAACCATATGAATTAGGTATTATAAAATGTATGAAGTGTTCTACTTAATGCTTTACATATTATTTATCACTACTATATTTGCGTAATGGTTAAAATTAAATTTAAATACAATATTTTTGTTATTTATAAGAAAACAGAATGAACTAAATAAATATTTATTTGAGTAAATTTGATTTATATAAATCGATGTATAATTCGAGACTTCTGTATACGGTATACGAGTAACGGGTATAGTATAAAATGAAACATTTTTGATAAATGCAAATATTGATGTTGTGCTTTTGCGTTAATTATTTATACATGTCGGATTTTCTGTGAATTATATTAATTAATATACTGATGCCAATCATGATTAAAATTTTATAACATATTATGTGCATAGATCATTATTTGATTAATTTAATATTCATAATTATTAATACACCTAGTAGGTACCTATATTTGGAAATTAGTATATTATACGCGTACGATCTAATGTATTATATAATGTACCTATATAGGAAATAGGAATTGACAATATAATCATATTAACTTTGGGACCTAGGGGTAAGTTAGGTATTATTAGCTCTTCCAATTATTATTTGTTTGTTTGTTTTTTTATATTCCATTTGCCGGAACAATCTTATTTTGTATAGTTTTTAATTAGTTTTTTACATTACGCATTTTCCGCTTATGCATAATTCAATACTAAAAGTAAATATTGAACGTGGGTACATTTCACCTTTTGATCAACGAACAACAATTATTGTGCTTCGTAAAAAAATTCCTTTTTGCTGTCATCGATTTTTTTGTTTTTAGCGGAAATATAGCTGAGTAATATTCAAATATAAATTCGAGTATGTAATGTTTGCTCTTAATATTAAGTAGTCCTTAAAAAAAAATTATATTTATAGTTCATTGTATATAGAAATTACAATAATAAGTGCTCTTTAAAATTAGTGCAATGCAATAAAGTATTATACTCATGTGGTATACGTTATTAATGGGATATTCGGAATTAAACATACTAAAAGTAGATAATAATATTAAAAAAATAAATAAAATATTGAAAGTTTAAAAATATTTAAACCTAAAAACCGTTTTTAGATTATTATAGTATCCTATAACCATATTTAAATACCTATAATCATAAATGTATAATAGATATTAATATCTACAATTCTAAAATTCATAAATATTTTAATCCCCTAATAGAAATAAAATATAAATAGAAGTCTGTCCTGACATGTCATGGTAATGTCTTAATAACATTATTTAAATAACTCGTTAGATCAGTTATGTGAACGAAACAAATTTAATGTATTAATTTATTGATATAACAAAAAAAAAAATATTATGTTCCATATACCTATATTTAAATAGGTTAAGGATTCTTAAATTGATTCTGTATTTTATATATAGGAATATGATTTATGTCATTATAAATAAAATAATAATTGTTTTTTTATTTAACAAAGTTTTATAATATTTTTTATTTGAATTATGTTACGACTGTCTACAATATTTTGATCTTCGGTAAAAGAAAATTATTGCAATCAGAAATGTACGCTGTATAGTTTTGTAATAAACATCTTTATATGAATTTCGTGCACTTAACACTAATATAACTTAGCTTATATTAACTAGCGTCTTAACTAGATACACACATGGCCTAATATTACAATTCAAGAACATTTTATTCAACATTGTTATTGTAATACAATTTTAATATATTTTATTGATATAGTTACTTTATAAATTGAAATATTTCACTTCAAATTCGTTTAACCACTTTTCTTTCATAACCAATGTATACGCGGGAAATACATATAGCCGTCGTATTTGAAACAATAATACAAACAATATAAATAGTTAATGCTGCAGAAAGTTCTATATTGACTTTACAAAAAAAGAAAAACAAAAAAAAAAAACAATTATTTCCATTGTTTGATCTAGTATTTTAAGTTATAAAAACTGTTAAAAATTATTTAAGGTGCATTGTGTGCATTATATTCTAATTTTTTAATTTTCATACGTCATAACTTTATAAGATATGATTCAAAAATAAAATTGTTAACATATTATACATGGGAATGTGAGAGCCGGATGTTGAGCGAGTAAAAATCGCGATCATAAAAATGACTTATTGTCAGAACTCAGAACGAAATGCTAAAGCTTTAAGTTTTATACTTTGTTTATAACTCACATTCCTACTCTATAACATTTAAAAAATAAAAATATTGTAATATATACATATTATCAAGTAAATAGCCAAGTAAGTATAATTAATATATATGAATTGTTTTAAGTATAACAATTTTAAATTAATAAAAAAAATGATATTTAATTCCCTACAGTTCTATAGTGTAATAATAACTATAGGTATATTATATGTTTTTTTAAAAAAATTACAATTAACGATATACTAATCAAATTCGTGCGTCTAGTCCGTGATGAGATGCCGTCGGTGTTTGTTTTTCTATAAAATTATTATCAGAATTATTACTATTTATTTATTTGTGTGCAGAACGATATTAGATTAAATAATTTTTTATTTTCATTTATTATCATATATCACATAATATTATAGGTAACATCGGTGCGCACATGAAATTAAATAAAAAAAATAGCAGCAACAACATTAATAAGAACAAAAACCATCATAACCACAATAACAAAGTCCGAAGGCGCTTAAAGCGGAAAATCGGACGTGCTGACGCGATTGGTGCGTAGACTGAGATGCGCGATACGGTTGTTATACGGCCGCAAAAGTACCGGCTTTTGAGCTGTTCGTGATTTAATAATTATTTAACTCTTTGCGGGATAACATACACCTTACCGGACGCTAGTGCACAAGGTAACATATTTTTCATTTGCTTTTTAATTTTACTACATAATTATAAACTCGTATAAATAATAACATAACATTTTCATTTCGTTTTATATTATATTATGCACATTTTATGTTCATATTATTATATATGTTTGTCTTGATTGAGTTATCTACAAACTTAATTTAAATATATTATTTATAGTTTGGTGACCAATATTATTTTATAAGTTTTAAACAATCTTCATTTTAATTTTTTCCAAATATTTATCGATAGGTAAATTACACATATCATATACATTAGTATATGACTGATCAATTAAGTCAGGTTATTCGATATTATTTAGGTTATTTCAGACTCTCAAGACATTACGAACATTTATAGAATTAGAATTAGTTTTATAGAAAAATTTAAAAATATCACCATAACTAGTTAACAATTTTGTAAAAAAAACGCTAGGCAAACGATATTTTTATTAAAATATGTAATTTATAACATTATCTGCAAAATAAACGGTTTTTGAAAATTATTCATATATATTTCTAAAAATAATAATACCAGATTTCCCTTCAATTTTAATACCTAGGTAATTGTTTATCATCGTATACTTACTACTTATTTATTTACTTGTTCAAATGTTAAATACATAATACACTTACATTATATATGCATTATTAAATTAACATATTATTTACATAAAATATTATAGGTATAATTGAATAATCTAGCTGATTTTATATATTATTTTGATATTTTCTATTATATATTATTATACAATATTTTTATAAATATATAATTAGTTAAAAAACTCTAAATAAAACATAGTATCTATAGTTTTGAAAACGATTTTGATAGAGAATAATATTTATATTATTAATTATTATGAGTGTAATAGATTAAAATAAAACTATAATGATACCATTAATTATTGGATAATAAATAACTACTAAATAACTGCTTATATTTTTTTTAAATTTTGAGAAAATATGATTTCGTAGTATTGTATATGTAGTAACAAACAGCAACAAAAATTATTATAAAATAATTTATAACGGATTGGGTAATATTGAATTCGTTTAAATAACATCGGGGGAAATCTGCAAATTAATAAATTAGATAAACACATTACCTATAGGATTCTAATTAATGTAAATGGTATTAGTTCACGGTTATAGTTATAATAATATTGTAAGTATTATATTTTTGGCAAAAATTAAAACCATTTATTCAATTAGGCTTTATCTCAATGTTCATAATAAATAATGTAAATAATTGAAAATATTTCAAAAATATAACTTATGTAGGAGCAGTGACAGATCTAAGAAGGGTGTTAAAATATGTGTGTATTAATGTGTATAGGTATATATTTATTAATATAAATAATAAATTTATATTACAAAAATTTTTTTTTTTTTACCTACCAGGGGTAATTGACCCCCTAATCACTTCATAGATCTGCCACTGTTTAGAAGGTCAAACGAAATCAATTAATAACAAACTGCAATTAATTTGTACACCTATACGTAGTTATTATACATTGAATACGACGTAAATATATGCAACAGTTTTCACATACATATCATTGTATTATAAATTTTTGTGCCATTAAAATGTAAAACTTCGAAGAGATAATTTAAAATTATTTTAACTAAAATGTTTCAAAAAGCGACTAGAAAATCGTGAAGAGAAAAAGTAATAAAAAAAAACCGGGGTGGTGTACATAATCGGGGTTAAAAAGGAAGGCGTGAGTTTACAAACATTAGTAATTTCTTCTTTTCTTCGCCAAGCTCGTAATATGACTTTTAACGTTGCCGCGTGCTTAGGAAGAGCCCGACGTTTATTTATAACGTTGTTTAAAATCGTTTCGAACGAATGTATTAATCTCTATCTCTCTCTCAGTGAACTTTTATACAAATATTAGGGCGAAAACTAATATAATATGTATACAATTATTACTATATACGAGTACAACTATTAAGTTATCCAATGAATTATAATGATTGATGACTAAATTTTGTGAACAATGATTACTCATTATATGTTCCAAAATTCCAATATACTGTACATACTATTTTTGCAGTTATGTTTTCTTTAATTTTTTAATTTAACAGTCCTACATGAAATTATTAACACTTTTAACATCTCCAACATTTGAAACATTTGTTTCGAATATCGTATGATACGAAAGACGATTTTATAATACATATAAATCACAACAAACACTGATAACAATTTGAATGTAGTTTAAATTTATGTTTAAAAAATTCAAATTTTATTTTATTATAAATTATGATTAAATCGAACACAAATCATTTATATTTTAATTAGTAGTCTCTAAAGTGTATTCGGATATAATAATAATATATTACTTGTGTGCGTCCTACATGCAGTAGGTACCTATTTGTTATGATGTTTAATATCTAATCGATAGAACTAGATTACTTAAGTTTAATGGAAAAACTGTTCCATACACAATTACTACATCACTACTTCTTGTATATACACTTTCATCGTAATAAAACTTAATTTGCCATGTAACTTGTTCGTAACAGCATATCAAAAACTCCACCACGAACCTTATTTAAACGTGTAATTCGAAAAATATACGTGTATTAATATAAATTATTCATACCAGTGTAACTTTGGTGAAATTATGTGATTTCAAAATACAAATGTAATTATATTGTAATTTATTGCATCAGGTTATTGTCGTTTACTACTGGTTTATATTTGTTAGATACCGTTAAGTTATTATTTTATAGTTATAAAGTTATGATACAAATTAAGAATTAATTTGAATGAAAGTATCCATAGCAGATTATTGAACAATAATAAATTAACGTGTAATGTATTTTTTAAACTTAAAATATTATAGCTATTAGTTTTTAAACTTTTCAAAAATACCGCAAAACTTATATAGGTATATTATATAACTCCGACATACACTATCATTAATATATTGCTATAAATGTTTGCGTAAACCGTATGTTTTGCTAATTTTAAATTGGTATTCACTAATATGAAGATTTATTGTATTAGATTATAAATAATGTATAAGTACTTAACACGTATATAATCGATTAAATTATAGTATTAAAACAATCAATATTGTATTATATTGAATATCCTAGCTTATTCATTTATTAGTTATTATTTTTGCACAAAATTAAAAGTAGAAATCTCTCGTTAAAGTTCAGTATGTGTTTCAAATATAGTTTGTTTGAATAGATTTATTGTTAGAAACCATAAAGGTAACTTAACATAAGTATGAAAAGTAAGTTCAAAACTTAAATGCGTAATATAAATAGTTAGTTCAAAAAATAAAATAGGTATTTCATAACACGAAATTCTGTAGGTTTTTTAAAATAGTTAAGTTTTTTAATGTTATTTTTTTAAATTGAACAGATAATAAAAAAGAAATACATCGTGTAATAATAAACTTATGGGATCTCGTTTTTTTTCTGTTTACTCTCCAATTATTGTCATTGTTCATATTTTGTAATAATTTTACTGATTGTTTACTGATTGAACGTTAGTTGTTTCGAAAAGGTGATTGCATTATTAAAAATTTAGTAAATTATTATTAAATTAATAATTAAAACAAAATAGGGAACATTTTCAAAAATTATAATTTATAGAAAATTATAAATTGATTTTTTTTTTAATGAAAATATTTACACTAGAACAAATTATATTTTATACATTTTCCCAAGATAAATACAAACGATTATTTTTTAAACGATTAAACATTAAGATGTATTTTGTTGTTATAAAAAGTCATTCGTGAGATAATGACATTATAAAAATAAATCGCATTTACTTATTTTAATTTAAATACTATACAATTAAACATTGTTTTTTCTTTAATTCCACATTCCTTCCTGAAACATAATAGTAGGTATGTTGTATTACGTCGATTTCATCTGAGGAGATTTTCCCATTGTGTTTTATTCTAGATGTCAATCTTTGTTTCAAAAAGAATAGTACTCATACGTATAATAATAGAATAAAACTAATTTGACGTATTAAACTTGTATAAAACTTGCAATTGAAACCTTTGAGAAAAAAAAATATATATGTGTGTGTTTGCGCGGACGTTAAAACACACAGAGTGTAAAATAAAAAAGCCGGCGCTAATTCTTTATCGAATTGGGACTTTCTCTTCGCCTATTCCGCTGGAGGTGTTATATTTGTAACGGATAAAAGGGTCAGGGGATTTTACTGAATTTTTCACTCGAGAGTTGTATCATTTATCAAGTTTTACAAACGGACGAAAAAAATAAATAAAAACCAACATAACCGAAGGTTATTACGAGACATTTTTACAAAATTAAGCTTCTGGACTAACCCTGTGTCAGAATAAGTAACTCTGCAGTATAATGCATATACAATATATACATATTTTGAAATATATATCAGATATTACATTACGATAGTCAATAGTGTGCTTTGCATATTTTTTTTACGGATGATAATCTTACATTTGTAGTGGACAAACCTATGGTTTATTATTACCCCATCATTTTATGTCCGTAGGAAAATAAAATTTCAGTCATAATATTAATATTGAAGGCGTACGATAGCCAAAATAAAATCAAGAGCTAATATATTAATATAATATACGAGTATTTGTGAAAAATATACGACAATTCGTCTCGAGATAGCGATGTTTCTTTTCAATAATGAATTTTATTTTCGTACCGATTCGTGATTCGTTTAGAATCGATTTGTAATCTTCCACAATAGTTAAAAATACACAATATTTGACCCCGTCATCGGAAAAGATTGCCGTGATATTATTACAAAATATACGCTCTTTATTCACGACTATCGTCGCTTTTACTCTGAATATTGAATCGATATTCTTTCTAACAATGTGTACAATTATTGTATTCCTTTTTTACTGTGAGTAATGTATTTCCTTGTACATATCATTTTCATCAAAATATTTTATTTAAAGCTATATTTTTAGAAATATAATATCATGGTTTCTAACCATGATGAGATCATTGCGGAAAAAAAAAAGAGAATTAGTAAAACTGGCCTATGACGATAAATAAAACTATGATAAAAAGCTTTTCGCCATAAAAATCTCTTAGTGTCTTTTTGTTATGCACTTTTGCTACAGAATATCTTTAATACGTTTAAAATTGGTATTAAAAAAGTATCACTTTATTGTACCTCCAAGCATTTCCAGCGTTTTTGTAGTATCAAAATATAATATTCGTGCAGATTTAAAAAAAAAAAAATCAGAAATCTTATTCACTTTATCTTTTTTCCACATATCACTTGTATTTATTGCATGATAGAGTATAATAATTTGTCAAATATAAACATCCTTAGATAGTATTCCTAGATAGTATAGAATATAATTTGTCTATAAATCAGTAGGTATATACATAATATACTAGTACACAACATTAATTATAAACAAGATCAAAGATAATTAACGTTAAGAAGACTAGGCAATTTAATTAACAAATATATTTCTGTAGAGACCTGTTAATATATATAAGGTTATGCCAATAGTACTTACTTGCATAATTTAAGTTGTAGGTATACAACACTATCGTTAAAATAATGAAACTCGAATTAGATCACATTTTATCTTCGGTGTATGCATCTCTTTTATATGTTCGATATTAAATTTACGAAAAAAAAGCATTTAGTGTTAAAATAAATATTTAGGAGAATATAATTTATAGTGAATTTTATAGGTTAAGTTCAACTATTCCATATTCCAATAGTTTAATAATAACGATTAATATTTTATAAACTGAAATTTTGTGAATAATAAAAAATGTAGTTTATATTATTATAAACAAATCTAAAATATAGTAATGCAAATATATTTACATTTTATATATAATCTATATAAACCTATTAATTTTGTTTAATTTAATATTTGAATTAAAAAAGAAAAAAAAATATTAGTATTTTTTAGGATTCATAATTATATTTATATTTATATAAGTTACCGTTAAAGTATGAAATGTTGTTATTTCATGAAATACCTAGATATTTTATACACTAACCAAATTTAATCGTAAAACCATATAATTTATAATTTATCTAGTTATTTAATATATTCCCGATGTAATTCAGTTATTATGTATACATTGCAATTATTTAGATAATATGATAATTTAGATTTGTGTCGCCCGTATCGATCGGTCATGGTCTTCGTTATCGATAACCTATAATATTATGACCATTAAAATGATTTAAAATTGAAGAAAAATTACCTACAACATTTTATTATGAAGTATCACAAAACAACAATTTTACGATGTTATTGAAAAACGTCACTGCAAACTCAATAGTTCTATTTTAACTCCAGTAAAAATTAAAATTAAAAAAACAAAAGCTCGTGATTATTTGCTTGTGAGTCATTATGATTAATAAATGACGTTGAAACATTAATTTATCCAGTAAATGAAAATAATGCTAATTTTCAAATATATGTGTAATGTAGGTGTATTAAAACAATTATATGCCCGTTCCCAATTCAGTGTTTGCTCTGAAAATCTAATATTTATCAACAAAGTATTTGAAAAAAATCAAACTTCACTATGTTTTGCAGTAACTGAGCAATTAATATTGGAAATGATCAAGGTTTTTTTAAATGCTCGTGTATAATTAAATGCACTTCATATCGATGTTTTTTGTAGCAAGAATAGTGTATTATGTAACTCAAAGTGTCATCAAAGTCAGTCTTGTAATAATAAAAAGTATGTATATTATTGTGTAATGTATCCCATATTTAATAATTATAAAAATTAATTTAATATTTTCATAATGATAATCAAATGGTTTGTATTAAAATATATTTTAAATAAAAAAAAATTGTTTTATCTACTTTAAAAAAGTAGATAAAGACTTTAACGGTTTGTATTTTGGAATTATATAAAATAACTAGTTAATTTATTCACTTCCTAGTTAGATTATTTATTTCATTTTAATGTATATACTTAAACTAAAACAGTACGCTTATTTATAAAATAACTTATTTCATACATTAACGGTAACATATATATATATACGAGTACAAAGCAAATCGATCATTTTCTTATTCATTGTTTTAGGCATTAATGTCTGTGATAAAATCCGTGAAGTTTATATGCAAAAAAATAAATATTCTAAAACTTTAAAAATAATATATTAAAAAATAATAATTTAATAACAAAAAACAAATAAAAATATTTAGTTTTGTTACATATTACCAAACAATTAAAAAAATGTTTACAAGATAGTGTTTATTCAAAAAAATGTATAATATTGTTACATTAATATATAAATAATATAAATATAAAAGTATAGAAAGTTATTTTTTAATTAAATATTAATATATTATAATAAATAAATTTTGTCTTATCTTTGTCTGCCGAAATAGAATTATAGATTCATTATAATTCTTTAGAATTTAGTTTATATGTTGATCATTATTAAAGTAAGTAGGTACGGTAAGGAATTTTGAATTATTTAAATTGTGTTCAATTAAAAATAATTCATTCTTTAAGTTTTTATGAACAATTTGAAATAATTGACATGTCATATAAATATACACCTTTTTTAATTATAAAAAACACTTATAAACTTATTCATTCGATAAAATGAGAATGTTTTATAATATTGAGTTATCTGTTATTTTGTTACCTGCTCTAATTGTATTTAATATTTTAATGTATTATACATATTTATATATTTCACAAAAGTAATAAAGGATTTAGAAGTTTTAATTACGCGTAATTGTATTCATCATTAAGTTTTCAACGGTCAACATTTTTTTACGACGAAGTAATCCATAATCCATAATCCAGTATATGCACACAAACACTGAAAAATATAATTCAAATTTTCCATTACAAAATAGAATGAATAACATAATAGAAACTTAGGTATAATACTCAAAATATATATTCATTTATAAATTCAATATAAGTTTATATTTATGTAAGTTTATTTTCAAAAGTCATTATTATAATATTGTATAGAATATAAAATTCAATAATTATTCTAATTCATTTAGTTATCTACTATTATTTCTTTATATTTTAAAGTTACCAATTAACGTATCAGCTTATTTTTTTTTAAATTGATAGAAAATATTTATTTATGTAAACACCACAAAGATAGTAAATAATTTTATTTAATACATATATTGCTAATATTTTACTTCTCAAAAATACATCATACATATGACTTTAAAATTATTGTTTTCAGTAGAAAAATATATCCAAAATAATCGATGATAAAACGTGTGGTATAAAATATGTTGTTTTTTAAGTATATAAAGATGTATAAATAAATTTTATAAAATATAATTTGTCTCATTTTTAATATGTAATACGTGTTCAAATATTATACAAATACATTGTACATAATATATTGAATTGAATAAATAAGAGCAAGGTTCCAAATATAAAAAAAATCTAAACGTTTTTTGTACCGCACGCAATGATAGCTTATATATTTGTGTCATGAATGTTGAATAAAAACGTATTTCGTATAAAATACAAGTGTAGTTATAATCATACTTTATGTCTTTTATGAAAAGGTTATATTTATCAAAACTAAAATGAAATGTTATTCAAAGAATTATATAGAATTTTTTGCAACGTGTGGTATCTTTAGTATCTTGTATCCTTGTAGAAAGTATTTGGTGTTTACAAGTTAAGTGCTGTAATACAAAGTTTCTAAATTTTAATATTTCGTGTACAATCGTAATATAAACTAATAACTAATATTTTGAAATTATTTTAAATGGTTCGAGGAAAACAGATCATAAAAATGGTTAGGTCAAATTAATATGAGTATAAATGTTTGGGATTCATTTTGATGTAAAATAAAACATAATATATAACGTAACCTTATAATTATATTGAATTATGAAAAATAATAAACATTATATTAATCACTTGGCTCAGAACGAAAACAAATTTTAATTTTAATTTATACACATTTCTGAACATTTATAAAAATAAAACTTCATAAAACGTATAATTATTATTGTTAAATATGTATTTATTTTATATTTAAATTTTAGTTAATTTTTTATGTAGAATTTTACATAATATGCAATATGTAATTGCATAATATATATTTAATATATTAACTACTACTGATATAATAAATAATTTTACATTTTTCAAGAATTTACTAAAATATAATAAATTTGATATAGATTAACCAAAAAATATTAAATTATAATATTACATTTTTTGTAATTATTCAAAGAGAATTGTTTAAATGTTATATACTCGTATATTGTGATGTTAAGGACAAGGCGGCCAATTAGTTTATAACATATTATTCTGTTGTTTGTTTTTTTTTTTATTAGAATTCTATGTAAATTCGATAATACCGTAAAACGCTTCACATCTCGTATACGGTAAAATAATACGATCCAAATAAATTCGATTCAGAATATTGTTTACTCTCGTTATGAAGGCACACGTTTCACCGAATTGATTGCGAATTTCCGATGTGGCGATGTCGTTCGTGAAATGGTGTCATTTAAATCGAACTTGCGATAAATTCAGCCTCACGTCATTATTGTTGTTCAAGTTTGTATTTCCACATTGTTCCGAAAGTATATATTTACACGCAGGGGATGATTTTATGTTCAAATGTCGAATTGAGACTGACCGCAGTTATTCAGATATTTGGTCGTAATCATCGACCATCATTTAACACACGTAGCAATAGGAATAAGGGATATAATATATATGAAAGAGTTATAGCATAGCATAATAATAATCAAAAGAAAGTGAGAAATTTCGTTCTAAAATGTTCTAAATTGTATTCCTTCGAATAACATTTTGTTGTCGATATTAGTCTACGATATTAGTATCATCTACGCATAAACATTTACATAAATAATTCGATAACAATTTTAAATTTAATAATTAATATTAAATTATTAACTATAATTTTGTTTTGATGTCGTATAATATATTTGAATTTCAAATTATAATTTTTTTAGTATTAACATTTTTTTTATTCACGTTGGTGATTTTGTTTTTTGTTTTTAGTACCTACTTTTTAATTTACATTTAATTTACTTTTCTTTTTTTTTTGTAATATAATTTTAAATTTGTTTTTTAATATTTTTTTGCATGAATATTAAAATATACGGTTTTTTAAAATTGTATAATATTTATTGCCTATTGTATAGTATATATATAAAATACAATATATACAATTAGACACTATAGACAATGTAACAAAACTATCTAATCATCGTTTAAATTTTAAAATTCTTTAAAAAAAATTGTATAATTATGTTAGAAAAAAGAATGAAATCGATTCAACATATTACAAAAATGTTTGTAATTTAAATCATTTTTATAAAGATGAATTAAAATTAAAATTATATTATCGTATTTTGATTGAATTTCTATGATAATTAATTATAAATTAAAAATTATACCTATGCTTATAATTTTAAATATTTGTAAACAAACTATATGTATTTTTCGATTATGTGAATATAAAATATACAAATTATTTTACCATAATAGTTATTATAAAAATAAATAGTGGGTGGTTTTTTTAATTTTAAATAAGATCATTATTTTATTTTATTTTTAGTAAAGAGTATACGTTTAAAATTTATCTTTAAAATATAGAAAATTTTTGTTTCCAAATGTAGAATAACATAATAATTTATTTATTAATTTATTATGTACTTTGGAACGACCGGAACATTGACAATGTATCTGTTAATTTATATATTTATACAAATATGTAAGTGATATCCACCGTAATGAAAAAATATGAAAAATTATAATTTAATTACAAAATGAGTTTAGTAAATTACATTTGGATGTAATAAAAAAAAATCAATGAAGGTATGTACTATGTAGACATATTAATTAGTATGTAAAATAAGGCAACTTTTATTACTTATTTGAAAGTATTTAAAAATAGAATTGTTCGGATAAAATAAAATTTATAGAATTGTTAGGATATAATGTGTCATAAAAATATATTATACACATTTAATATAAATTATAAAAATGAGTTTTTTTTATTAATAAATATAAATAAAAATGTTATTAAATAACAGTATAACACAGATATATTATTTTAATATATCAATCCAAACTAAAACTTTCATCAATGGTATTTTTTATTTTTAATAAATAATTTAACAGTTTACCTTTTCTTATCAGTATACCGAATATACGAATATAGTTTATTGGTATTATATAAAATTTAATCATTTCATAAAAAAAATATGGAAATGGATTCCAATAATAATTTAAATATTCTGTACTCTTTGAAGTTAAATAATAATAATTATTTTTTAAGCTGAAGATACTTATTTTTATAAATATTGTATTTCATTGAAATACATTCTCTAAAGATACAAACTTTATATATAAAGTACATGTATTATATTTTAGTGGATCTGTTGATTTTTTTCATTAAATAATTATTATTTAATCAAATATTTTTATGGTTCCTACTACATTGTGAACTAGCTTTTTATGATTTGGTACTAAAAAATTATTTCCGTATTAAGAATAACTATATAATTATAGATTTATGTATAATATTTTAGTATTTAGTTTTATGTAAAAATAAAAATCTATGTCTGGTTGATTGTGAAAGTATTATTGGTTAATTATTACTGCGATTGTTGTCTTAACCACTCGCTATTCATTAGGCGAATGAATGAATGTAAGTATTAAACCCTTAGTCTTTTATTAGACGAACTTTTACTACCACTCAGGTGATGTTCTCTAGGGAAATTAATTTTATTATCACACTCGTAGATAACCTAAATACGATAAATTGTATAGTAATAGAAATGTTCATTGATATTTCTCCCGTCATTTTGGCATTTTGTGAGATCGTATTACAACTACATACTACCGGCTACTCTAACTAGAACAGTTCTACTACTAACCACCTACTCGGTAAACAATACATTTAAAATTAAAATTTATCGTACGGAATAATTACATCGGTTAAATTATCCGATTATCATAATGCTTAAGAAATTATAAAATACTATCATTATGCACAGGTGGTCAAAGGATTGTATAAATTGTCTACTTAAAAATAATCTAAAAGATTACTTGTAATGGTATTATTTTTTTGTGTTAATGGAGGGTTTTTCGTCAACAAAAATGAAAGACAAAATATTTAAATATATGTTTTGTTTTTATTTTTTAAAACCAGCATTTAAATACATTTTTTCAAAGTAAAACAAATGGATTAATACTATTTTTATTGTAATTATATATAATGAAATAAGATTATAATCAAATGTATTCCATTTGAAGTATCAAGTTGAAAACTAATTAATGTAAGTATATCGCATATAATGTGACCGGTACGGGCGACGTCACGACGAGTTCTGACTCATCCAGTGTTTTTATTATACCAAACTCCTATATTATAGGTTATTTTGTAAAATGTTTTCACTAAATAGGTATATAAATAATTATCAAATCATGTTTTAATTTTCTTTAACGAAATTCTTTTAAAACATATTTTTCGTTGCAAACTCTTTATAATATAGTACTTAGTAATTAAGTATTCAAATTATAAGTGTTTATTGAGTTATTAAATTAAATGTACTTAAACTTTATAGGTTATATATGCATAAATTATATGAATTGGCACTGAAGAATAATAAAAAATGTATAACCGCAATAATATATCAATAATAAAAATAAAATATTGGAAACATTTATAATTTATAAATTAAAGTTAACTTAAATTATTATAAATAACCCTTATATAATACATAAATTGTTTATTGAATTTAAATTTTAAAATTTTATTTAAAAAAAATAATTTATGACCATACATTTTATATTTTATTATATATAGATTTATAGTAACAATGTTTATGATATAAAAAAATTAGCATTAAAAAAGTATTAGTAATCGCCTTGTCGGACATTGTTTATCAATAATAAAGTGTTATACATAATGGTGAGTTAAATGGACACATGAATAGGCAGTTCAAATTCAAATAACACAGTGTACTGTTTAAATATACTTACCCGTATAACATAGTTATACGTTTTACTTAATATATTTTTTACAGAAACAATATTTAAAAAATACTACGATTAAAAATAGCTATAGTAACTATTGATCTAAATGATTAAATTTAAATAATAATATAGTATGTATATAAAATTATGAGAAATTCGTAAAAATGCATAAAAGCAATAGAAGAAGGTGAGAATAACATATTATTTTTTATCAAATTCAGACCTGGAGGGGGTAAATTCTGGGGGGAAAGGTTGAAACGAAAATAACAATTATTTTTGGAAAAAATTTCTGTCCATTTTCCGAACCACTCTAATACTATTAAATGTACGTATATGACGTCATTGCTATTTCCATGGGGGTTGAAATTCTAAGAACACACTCATGTGTATATTCGTATGTCAGAATTTTTATACAATATTATTATTATAATATATTTACACGTAAATTCTTCCTATTTATCAAATTTGAGGCACAGTTATAATAAGTTATATTTATCAATTCTAACTTCGATATTTATGAAAATAATAATATGTATGATGTTCTTCTGTAAAAAAATTGTTTATATTATAAATAAATATATATATATAGGAATATATAATATTTATATATAAATAAACCAAAATAGTAATATTTATTTTTTAACTAATAATTACTAAGAACTCATTGTCACTTTTAGAATTAATTATTTTTTATAAATCTATTACTTTTAATTGAAAAATTCTTTACACTTGAGGTTTTAAGATGACTGTACAGTAGTATTCACTATCTAGATTTTAGACGAAAATGTAACGAAGATATTTGATAACTATATTGGAGAGAATGCAACATATCCAGAAAACTTTTGGGAAATCAACTGCAAGTTTATGTAGAACTACAAACGTATACAAATTCTAATTTTCTCAGTCCTCAGCCTGCAAATAGTCTGTGACTAATTGATGCAACTAATTTTTGAAATAAATCAGATAATATCAATTATGTAATTATCAATACGACAATAGAGCTCCTAGAATAAAAAAAAAAACCATTATCATTTATAAAAAAATACATTATCGTATAACTATTTTATACAATTCACGTAAAAAGATAAATTATGTGGAGTTTACCTAACAACTGGTACATACTTATTTACATTTTTGGCGATAAAAAATCTTCCCGCGTAATATAATAATATATTATATTGTCAAATTATTTCGCCCAGGAATGATAATATATTTTACTCGTGTTTATAAATGTATTTGTTAATGTAAATTAATTTCATTTTAATAACTGGTTATTAAATAATATATATTATTTTTGAGCAATAAATCATTTGTATTTACTGTATATATTATATAATATTATACATAGTAAGATTTAACTTAAAAACAGTTTACATACATTTTAAAGTGCATATACTTGTATTGTGGGTAGACTTAAAATACTAAAATCGATAACGTTTACGCAGTATAATATGAATATAATAATATGTTGTTAGTAGGAACAAAAACAAAATATGCGAGTATATAACTACTAATTGCATTCAATATCGAGGAACTCTCCCTTTGCGACCAAAACGTCAGCTATCGATTCTCGCACTGAATATTATTATAGTGATACTTTAATAAAATATAATATGTTACACGCATTAATCATATTTTCGTACTTTCGTTATATCGAACTGTATTTTTATCGCTTAAAAATTTTGTCGCGTAAAATGATTGATGTCGGCCAAGCGTAATATACTTTCATACCTCTATGCCATATGGCTATATGTCACCGGATTCACAAATACTTTAGTAAAAACCATATATAAATCAAGTTGGACACCACTAGGGATTTTAAGTAACATGATTTTAATATGCTAGTGATTAGCATGTAACGTTACCAATACAAAACGTCAGTATAAAATCGTAGTCTTGTTGGTTTGCGCTGAGAGTGGTACATGATGGATGTGTGATAAACCATAAATGACAATATTAACGTTATGTATCTACATCAATGTCACTCGTTTTATTACTATTTTGATTACAATTTAAAGTTACTAACTATAACGTAACCACTAATCATCATCGTATGTATTTCATTGATTCTAAGCACTTTATAGCAGGTACTATATAGTTAGTGTAAACTCATTCATTTGATAATATTTTAAATTAGGTTTGTATTACCAATTATGTTTCAATTAACCTCTAGCCAGCGATATGTGAACTGCGATTGTTATGCTCCAAGTTGTCGAATTTTATCATACAGCTATTTCTCGCGTAAATTTAAATATTACACTTTTATTATACTTATTAGAAATATTGGAATGTGAAAGAAACGGTAATAATGGATTCATAAAATAGATGCGAATGTAAACATCAGATGACTTTTAACTTTTTTAAATACATAACCAATATAAAATGGTTTATAATGTAGTATCTTTAATTAGGTACGTATACAAATTCAACTACTTGATGCATAACGATCGCGGCTCACTTTTTGATGGCTGAACTATAGTTTCTAATAAATAGGAAAATATTTGAAAATTTCTATTGTATTCATATTTCAAGTTCAATTATATGTAATTTATTATTTTATGAATCACTCGAAAGTATCATCGTCTATACATTACTATCATTTTAACATTCTCGTGTTATAATATAATATCAAGTATCAATGTGTATATGAATACAGAATGTTCCCAGAGGTCAATTTCTTTTTTTTTCTGCCTATTTCATATTATTGAAATCTCATTTTACTGCGTGTGTATGATAGAACAACTACATTTCAATACCCCTAGCGAATAAAGTCTAATATCAATTTTCATAAACCTTGAAATGAACTTTATAATAATAACGGTAGTAACTCCTATATCCCATAATTTATTTCATCTAATAATTGTTAAAATTGTTTTTTGGTTTAATTAAATTCAAATTTGTATTTTCGTTATTATTAAACATCCAGGACGGCTATTTTAAAAACGTAATTATTTTTACATTTTTAAAAAATTGTAATTATAATCCATATTTATATTATTTCTTATACATATATATTATATTTATTTATGAAAAGAGTTGATATTTTTTCATGAATCACTTTCTTATTACTAGAAATAATATTAGTATATTCGTTAGGTTAGGTTAAATATTATTATATTCCTTAATTACTATTTTTTTTATTTATTTCGGGGGTGTCCTTTCTTTTATTAATGATATTATAATATTTTATAAGACAGAAGAATTAAAATTAGTTTATTATATTTCAGACATACATATAATATTTAAATGTTTGTTATAGATATTGAAGTAGATACTATAGTTATATCGCAGGTTGTTTGATAGTATTTTAATCATATTATCAATATTGTATTTGATTACTAAAAGAAATAAACATTTTTTATATTCTGAGCGAAGTGAGGAATGTATTGGTACTTTATTAAGTACTTTATTTAGCTCATTTTTCGAATTTTTCAAAATGTTTTTCTTAAGAAAAGAAAACTTACCAATAAATGGCGGAAAATCAGGAAAATGAATGTTTTCGTTATTTAAAATTTTTCTACTTCGTGATAACTAATTAAGTTTTGATCGTAGAGACTTGAACATTTTTTTGAGTAATCCCATAAGGTAATTTTCACACGTAGTAAAATTTTGGCCCAGATTTTTAGTATAATATATTGTATATCTGACTAAGTTTCGCTCGGAATCATATTTTCTAATGCAATATTATTGTATTCATATCTTAATTATAATAAATCACTAAATTCTCCGAGGACCGAAGGGACGAAGGAGGAACGTTTAGACTCTACTTTCCCACTTTTTTTTTTTAACAAGTACTTTAATTTTATAATAATAATTATAATAACATATTTTGTTCATAAGGATAATACAAATTACAACATATTTTATAATTAATTATGTACCTTCTGAAGTGATGAAAAATTAAAAAATCCTAAAAATCATTTTCACAATCACTACATTTCATTAAACATAAAACATTAAATTTAATGATTTAGATACATTATTTTTACATTTTAAAAACAAAAATATTTACATAATTAAAATGAAAAAAGATATATTCTTAAAAATGTATGCTGTTTATAAAATAGTTTTTTTAAATAAAATATAAAATCATGTGCTAATCGTGTGCATATATATAACAGGTAAACATTTCTTGAACTTAAATCACGTACCAAAGATTAAAACACTAACGAACAACTAAATTGTATTACATTAGCATGTTGTTAACTATACTATACGAATTAATCATGCTTTGGTGAATATTCTCGTTAATCTTAGATAATAATTGCATCCTACAGGACGAGAAAGGGAGAAAAATTGAAAATAAACATGTAAACGAGAGAATTATAATGTGTGATAACGGTTGAGGAACAAGAGGGAAAAACTGTATCGTTAAAATGTCAATTTCCTGTTAGTGTCAAATTATATAACGATTAAAGTGGATTTATAATGTGAAATCGGGGAAAAAGAAACAATTCACTTACAAATTAAAATAGTTTATTTGAAGTAGACTGCAGTCAGAATGTGAGAGACTATCGCAATTATAGGGAAAAGTTTTTGGTAACAATTCGTTTTAGTAAGATTACATGTATTTTAATACTAGAAATTAAAGTCTCGCAAGTTTGCAATCAAGTTTCAAACGGGTCTTGTGAAGTTCTATGCACAATACGGGATTAAAATCGTGTAACTCCAAAGTTTCATTTTAATCAAATCGTGTATAGGATATATTTTAAGAGTTGAAAAAACAATGGATTAAGGATATATTCTTAAAGTAGCGTAAAGAGATCTAGGTTTATTGGAGTGTGCATAGAGCCTCCGGATGAAAAACAGACCGGAATCGAAGAGTTCATGCGTTTATCTCTGCATTTACTATTTATAAGATGTCCACCAGAACAAATTTTGTTGTTGTTTTTCATATATTTTTGTGTTTGTCATATATTATTATTTAATTAAAAGTTATGTCAAAATTATATAGATATATCCACATTTTTATAAATACCTATACCTACTATATTTGCATTTTTAAGTTTTTAAAATGTATAATTTATAGTATATATAATATTATTGTATTTATGTATTTATATAATACACGTGTATTTCAAATAAAAACAATTAAACATTTAACTTTTATAGTAATATGAATAGTTAAAAATACCCATATGACGTATTCATTAATATTATAATATAAATTAATTATTTTTCTAAATAATGTAAAAAAATGTATACATTTGTAAATTGTATTAACAGTATTCAATAATATCGATATTCCAATATGTATATACAATATCGATAATTCGAATTGCTGCAAGAGTAAACGAATAATGTGCTTTATAATGATAAGGTTGAGATTTTATAGCATTTGTATATTTCTAATGAAATGTGAAATGTGTGTTTAAATAATTAAATTATTATAATATTATCAATCGAATTTTTTATATTTAAATATATAGATAAATAGACTTAGTTATACTCAACTAATCTAACCGATTGGCAATTACACGGACTTTTTGGCGCAGCGTGATTACTATTTGGGGGGGTTTCCGTCAATTATGACTACTATTATGACTGTGATCGGCAATAATTTAATAAATTAAAAATTGTAAAAATTGTTTGCATATTTTTTGTGCATGTTTATATTTTTAGTAATATTATTACACATATTTATGTAGTTCTAAGTTTAATATAATTCCAACCCTGATCGTGACCATTTTTATTCTACATACATGGATAGAATATTGAAAACCTATATTATGTCTACCATAACATGAAATTCTAATCAGTTACGTTTGTATACGTGTATATGTTAATGTATATTGTCAATAATATTGTTAAATTTTCCAACATTTTTATTTTTACGAAAAATATGAATTAAAATTACTATGATGACTGTTTTTTATTTGTCTAACCCAGTGATTCTTAACTTTTTTACTGTGGACTTGGATACTTGTTTTTTTACCTACCCCTATATATATATATTTTTATAGTTAGACACTCTAACCAATAAGTGTATGTCAGTAAAGTGTTTTTTTCATATTCTCACGGTAAACAAAAAATATAATATCACAAAAGTGGTAAGTCACTAGAAATCCGGTCTGTCCTTATAATTTATTATTACACGCGATCTATAATATAATGTAATAATGTAAGTTAAATTAAAAAATGAAATTGGATCATGTTATGTGTAATTATTCGTATATATATTACTATAATATTATATATAATATTGAAACTGAAGATATATTATATTATATAGATTTTGTATTCAAATATAAAATTATAAGTCACGTCGACGATAAAAATAAGTTTGACATTTTACACCTAATTTGCAGGCAATTTAACATGCGTGTAGCACCACTACTTTATCGTATCGACTTAAACCGGTGTCAAAATTTTAAAAGTTTAAACTGTTATATTGTATTTAAATTGATATTTTTGAATCAATACCGATTTTTTCATTTTGCAAGCTAAGAAAATATTATTTTCAAATTAGATTTCATATAAAATTGATCTAACCGCGTTTTTTACTTAAAATATAAAATTATGAACAAACCACAAAAGGTAGGCTCAATCAGTGGCAAAACCAGTGGGAGTTGAGGTTATAACTTCCCCAAACCAAAATCTTAATTTTATTTTTTAATTGCATATCAAAAAGTGGGAAGGCCGATTGTGGACGTTCCTCCTTCGTCCCTTCGGTCCTCGGAGAAATTAGTGGTTTATTATAAATATTAAGATTAGAATGCAATGATATTGCATTAGAAAATACGATTCTGAGTGAATCTTAATGTAGTGCAATATATTATACTGATAATCCATTCCAAAATTTACCACGAATGTAAATTACATATGTAAATATGGAAAATAAATTTCAAATCCCTACGAACAATGTTCAAGGAGTTATCATTTCATGATAAAAATTGTCAGTCACGATTTTAAAAATATTTTGTTAATAGATTAAATACTCGTAGTATAAAGTAGGCTTCTACAAAAAATTCATACCGTTAAATTAAAAATTCCAGGTAATATTAAATATTTTTGGAAAAAATTCAAAGCTCTATATTTAGCCAAAAAACAAACCAATCCTTTTCAAAATTTTACTAAACGTAAATATTACCTATATTAGTACTCAAAAAAATTTTCAAGGTCCTACGATCAAAACTCAATTAACAATAAAAAAATTTTAAAAAGTGGGAATGTTGATTTTAGGCGTTCGTCCTTCGTCGCTTCGGTCCTCAGAGAAATTAGTGGTTTATTATAATTAAGATTTGAATGCAATAATATTGCATTAGAAAATACGATTCTGAGCGAAATTTAATATATTACAATACACTATAGTAATAATTCATTCCACAATTTTACCTCACTTGTATACTACCCATGATAATACTCAAAAAAAATTTCAAGTCTCTACGATCAAAATTCAATTAGTTATCATGAAATTAAAAAATTTTAAATAACAGAAATCGTTATTTTGCCAATTTTCCGCCATTTTTTGGTAGTTTTTCCTCTCCTAAGGAAAAACTTATGAGAAATTCGAAAAATGAGCTAAATAAAGTACCAACTAGACACGATTTTCTACCGAAAGCATATCCTATTTGTGGTAATCGGACCATTATTTCTACCCGAAAAAGTGTTTTCATATATCAAAAAAAAAAAAAAAGAAGCATCATTGTAGAAACAATACATTCCTCGCTCCGTTTAGAATCTAAAATGTTAAAATAATACTTATTTGAATGATTAAATTTTTGGTTGATAAACTAATTTACATCACAACTATTAAAATGCGCTTGCATACCTAAACGGTGTTTTGAATATACGAGAATGTACGTACATTACATTTACGTTGGTCGCAATTAGGTTGCTAAATATTGGTACTGGTTCGGATGGTCTAAGTAGGGGCTAACTTAACGAACATATCCATGTTGTATAATAGTATCAAAATTAAAAAAACAATTTACAAATATTATAATAACCAATTTAAAAAATGTTGACAAATGTTAGAATTGTTTTAAATAAAATCGTATGTAGCGGAGGGACGTTGATGTGTATAGCACGTCCACCCCAATTTATGATTTTCAATATCTGGGATAAAAAATAAGTTTCGAAAAATCTAATTGGTGTTGTTAATTGTTACATAATTTTGACACCGGTTAAAAATAAAAATATCAACTAAACAATAAAATAATATAGGTACCTAATAGGGTTAAACGCTATAGTACTATAGTACATATATATATATATATTTAATTAATTTGTTTTAAACGTAATGCTTCATTAGAAAGTAGTAAGGACTACTAAATACATTGTTCTAAAGAATCAAAAAACGAAAAATAAATAAAAGAATATATAATATATTCTTGTTGATTAAATATTTTATCTTTTGGGCAGTTACACAAAATTAGTTTTTTTAATTTCTATAAATTATTATCTTCAAGATAGGTAATAAATATTTTATTTATTTATTGAATAATATAAAATAAATTGACTTCTCAAATTAAGAAGGTATGTAAAGCAATAGTAAAATACTAAAATTGATTGGTATGCATTCATAATTGTGGTAAACGGACCATTATTTTTCCCCAAAAAACTGTCGATTTACAAAATATTTTGTTATTAGGTTAAGTAGTATATGATTATCTTTCTATTTAATTTGCAAACAGTCAACCCAAAATTGTAAATAATAATAAACATTTTTGAAAAAAGAATTACATTTTTGGATAAAGTTCAATGCTCCATATATAATATATATGATCAACCAATCCGTTTTAAAACTTTACCACATAATATGTAGACTATCTATGTGAATACCTCCAAGAATTGAAAAGTCCCAACATTCAAAATTATATTAGTTATCATAAAATATCATAATTTTATAAATCATTGATCACAAATCAAAGTCGTCGAAATGACAATTTTCGCGAATTTCTCAGTTTTTCATCAATGGTTTGGTAGATTTTTTTATTCCAATGAGAAAATACTGTGAAATTCGAAAAATAAAATAAGTAAGTACCAAGTAGATGCAATTTACTACCGAAATCATACTCTATTCGTGGTAATCGGACTATTATTTTATCCAAAAATGAAAAAGTATCTAAGACTAAAAAAGTAGTTTTTTGTAAATGTATTATATTCCTCGCTTCGCTTAGAATCTCAAAATTGTCTTAGTTTATATAATAGAAATATATGTTAAGTATAGATTTAAAAATATCAACTTAAACACAATACGACGTATTTTTTAAGGGTTACTATTAAAATTAATTTACTTACTTAAAATAAATGTATTATTTATATATTTAAGACAAAACATGACTTTAAACATGCATTTTATATCTTTATTAAATTTGTAATATTTCCATTTTTCATTGTAAATTTTATGGTAGAAGTAAATAATAAATACTTATTTAAAACTTGTATTTGAGTAATAAAAGTAATATCATATTTTACATAATTATATATTGATTATTTTTACGAATGATAGTGTCATAATATATTGATCAAATTGATTATTAAATTGTATTTACAAATTTAATTAAACAAAAATAATGTAAACGTACAAAATACATTTATTATTTTAGTCCAACGTTGAAATGTGTGTAATGTATTATAAAACTTTGTTTGAAAACATGTTTCATAAAATATATACATATTACTATTATTACCAACGTGCGTGGTCATGGCATAAGAGTAAAAAATAACATTGTTAACACAGTCATAGTATTGAAAAATCGCATATATACGGACAACATATATACCGAGTAGGTAAATACAAATAAAAACAATTTAATAAAAACTTACACGAAGAGAGTTTAACTGACAGATTGTGCCATGCTCGTAATTCAAATCTCCAATATACGGGAATTTAGAACTGACATAATACATTGAATATGTTTAAACTGGTATAATTTGTTTACAAACAATACTGCAGCACTGTATTTTTAGTAATTAATTATTTTCTACTATATTATAAAATGGTATTAGTGTATTACTATTTATTACTAATAGTAATTTAAAGTATTACTATTAATCATACAAAGTGAATGTCAATGCAACAAGGCATGGAGATTTTGTCCAATAGTACGCTCTTTACCTACGCAGATGGCATAGTTATAATAGGCAATACGCGACAAGAAGTAATGATAAGAACTAATTATTTGATAAAAGCAACGAAGCAAATGGGTCTATAAGTAAATCAGGACAAAACCAAATATTTAGTCATGACTAGGGGAACTAGAGATAATTCGGATCCGGTAGTAGAAAACTGTACCTTCCAATAAGTCGAAGTTTTCAAATATTTTGGGGCGAACATAAACCAACACAATAACATGCATAATGAAATTAAACTGAGGATATCTGCCGATAACAAGGGATACTATGCTTTAGAAAAATTGTTCAAATCAAAATTTCTCTCTAGACGATCAAAGGAACGCCTGTACTCAAGTTTTCTACGGCCAGTTTTAACATAAACGTTTGAAACATGGTCAACCACTAAAGAAGATGAAGAAAAAATGGCTTGTTTTGATAGAAGAGTTCTTAGAAGTATAAATGGACCTATTGTAGAAAATGAAGTGAACAGAAGAAAAACTAATGAAGAAGTACAATAAATTTACCAAAAACCCAGTATCAACACGTACCTCATGAGTAAACGAATCAAGTGGGCAGGCCATGTATGGAGGTCAAATGGTTTTTCAAAGAAAGCTCTGGAAGGAAATACAATGGGAAAAGATCTAGGGGTTGGCCTAGACAGCGCTGGGCAGATAGGATCAACGATGATTTATACAAATGCGCCCAGGGAGTAACTATAGCAGACAGCATGGATAAAGATAGATGGAGAAATATAGTAGAAGCAGCGAAAGTCCTCCAAGGACCGTAAAAGCTCAAAAAAAAGAAAAATCATAAAAATACGGTTTTTGTTTGTTTTTCATTTACCTATTTCCGTTTTACAAGATATTATTTTTATAACAATCATTAATCATTCTTCAATCACATTTTTACTAAAATTTCGACATTTTTTTTTTTAACAAAATTTACTTCAAACACCTAGACTCTAATTTACATGCATCTGCTTGCTTATAGGACAAGGACATATATTATGTTGCTATAAAATAATTTGTAATAAGTCAACAACAAACAGGTTTTATGATGATTTAGCAAAAGACCAAAACAATTGTTTTATAATAATTGAATATACTAATAAAAATAATTGAATACTTCTTTTAAAATTTGTTTTATATTTTTTAAAAAAACTACTTAAATATATGTCATGGTTGAAAGTAAAAAGATCTAAGATTTAAATAGAAAATTGACGTATCATCACTTGATACTATAAAACAAATGATAACAACATTTTTATTTATCATTTTGTTATAAAAATTCATAAGTAGTATTTTAAACATGACGTTAAGCGTTAATGTTACGTGAGTTTTATAATGCTCTATCATATAATATGTTTTATAATATTTATCTGACAGAATAGAATTCATTTTATATAAATCCTCGACCCTTGTACTATCTAGGAAGATTTATAATCGTGATATAAATTGGTTTTATCACATTTTAAGTGTTTAGTTTATTCAAATTTTATTTTTATTTTAATATATTTTGTTTAAAAGAAAACAATGAATTAACCAGAAAAAATATAACAAGAAGAATGCTGGGTTCCAATAAAGTGCATTTTTGCTTGATTGTTCGATGTACATAATGTACAAAATACAAAATACAATTCATAACCATAAAAAAATTGTAATAAAACAAAAATAAAATTATATAATGGCTTCTTTTTCATTTATACATTAAACTAAATACATTCATTTTTATTTTTTACAATATGGGTATATATTTATTTATTTTCTAGAAAATAAATTATTTTAGTATTAATAAATCAGTATTTATACGTCAATTTCCGTAAAAAAAACATATTATAATATTTATAAATAACTTGCTACATTGACAAGTATTTCTTTATATTGTAAACGATAGTGGTTTACATTATAATTTATTTGGGTTAATATTTTCATTAAATAACTGCGTATTGCGGTTCTTCTATTTTTATTAATACCCAATACATTTTACGAATAATATAATAAGATGCTACAATTTTTAGATATTGTTAGCCTACCCACAAAAAAAATAATTGTACATAATTAATTACAATTTTACTTCAACGTATCGTTGAAAGTTATATAATATATACGATAAAGTCAATATAGATATAATGAAACTGATTAAATTTGATATTTTGTCCAAACCATATTTTAACCATACCGCATATTAAGTTTTTTATTCGACAAATTAATATATATATATATATATATATATATATGTATATCGTTAATTGTTAAATGGAAAATTCATAATTAATAAGTATATTAAGTTGAACACTAATTAAATAACAAATTATATTCTCCTAAGAAACTTTACATAAAATTAATTAGTAAAAAATAAAAATAAATATTAAATATACCCAATATTTAAAATAATCAAATAAGTTGTTATTGTAAAATATACTATTTTGTTATAATGTTTTATATTACTTTTGTATTTGGCAAATAAAATAAATATTAATATTTTAAATATATCAGTTATATCTATTAGATTATACATACATATGTGATTATTGTTTTACGTCAATCAATTAATTTTTTAAATGTAGTGTTTACTTATTCAAATATTAAATTCCATCTATCTTTATCAGATAGTATACTCACATATTTATTGATATACCTACATAGTAACAAGCACAAAAGTTTAAGGCTGAATAAAATATATTTTAACTATAAACTTAAAGTTTTTGATTTAAACCAGCTGTTTATGATTTATTTCTGTAATTCTATAATAAATATGTTTTGTTTGTTTTTTTGCTTGTGGTTCTTTTTGCTCATAAAATATTGGTATATTTTAAAATAAATTGGAATTTGCAGGTTAAATTGTATATATATATATATATATATACTTGTTTTTCTTTAAAATATTAAAATACAGAAACCGTATATTTATTATTGTTGTTATAATATGCTATTCATTTGAATGATATTACTCGAAATATTTCTCTCTTGATATTTTTTTATTACAGATTTAATTTGAAAACGAAACATAATTAAAATATAAAAAAGTATAAAAAATATTTAACAATATCAGATTTGTTTCTATATTTAATTCTATTTTGAACTATCCGTTATAATTATACGAATAAATAATTCAAACTAATGTACTAAAATTAGGCTAAAATAAGAGAGTTATAATAAGTAATTTTTAACACTGAATAGTACATAAAAAATACCAACCTACGTGAATAATGAAAGTGAATTGATTTAAAGTCTTTATTTTAAAATTAATTTTATTTTTAACGATGTGTTGGGAAGAAAAATATAAAAACAAATAAATTGTATTTACTATTTGTAATTGGCACACATTATTCC
Organism: Eriosoma lanigerum; assembly: GCA_013282895.1. Lineage (NCBI taxonomy): Eukaryota > Metazoa > Arthropoda > Insecta > Hemiptera > Aphididae > Eriosoma > Eriosoma lanigerum. The sequence continues at coordinate 62,075,101 of CM023359.1, read as the reverse complement.
ATTTAAAAATGCTAATGTATGTAAATGTACCTGACTGATATTTTATTATTTAAACAATAATTAATTTGATTAGAAAAACACAACATTATTATTAAACATATTTGTTTGAACTTTGCTGTTAGTAAACTTGCTGTGGGAACTAGAGGATATGAAACGTACAAAACAAAGCAATAAAATACTAAAATATTGATGTATAGGTAGATATTATTATAATTGATCGCTGTTTGTAGAATTAAAACGAAAGTGAATATAAATCTATAACGTTAAATGTATTTTTATTTTTATAGTAATATATTATCTGTAGCTTTTATTGCCATTAAATCCACTGTTAATTGTGCAATGGCAACTGTGGCTTTTAGAAACGTTGTCCGATACAGAAAATGTTAAACGGTCGTCCGGTAATGGATCTGTGTGGTCGCAAAAGTGAGCATTTCCGCTCTGACCACGTCATATTGTTTGTGCGTTTGCTTTTCGCCGAATCGTCGGACAGCTAACGTGTGCGAACTAGGATTAATGATCAACCCGTGGTTTATTTATGGTCACCAGTAACACGGTATACTGTATAGGTGTGAAAACTGGTTCACGTGTTTATTTCGTGACAGAGTAGTATTTTCGAAAAGATTACTTCTTTTCATCCACTTGTCTTTTATGACCCGTAAAATGTCGACGACGCAATTTAATGCGAATTGATAATCTACGACGACCTTACACATACTATTAATATGCCCATTTGTTTTGTAACACAAAGCTCGGAAAATATAGTCCGTTTTATTGTTACGTATATAATAATAATTATCAACAAAAACAACGAAAACTCACTAAAATAAAAATAATCACGTAGGTACTTAAAACAATTTTATTATTTTGGTCGTATATTATTTCATTTATTATAATTCATAATAATTAAATAAAAGAACTCGTTTGTTTCTTTTATTGATTAATACTAAATCGTAGACAAAAAATCGTTTTAAATTTTTTTTGTGTGTTTATTACCTTTTTCTTATTAAATTATATATTATTTAATTATATAAATATATTAAAATATAATACTTTTAAATATTATTATATATAGACGTACTCCAGTGTACTTAAGTATTAATGCAAGTCAAGTAAAAATTACAGTTCATTTGTATTATTCATGTGAACTATTTCGTTGTCACTTTCTTAGATTTTTGAATATACCAAACGTGAATATAAATATAATTAAAAGCCAACTATCAATACTATAACATACTTAATCTAAGATTTTATAAGTCTTTCTTGTAAGGTTAGGATCGTTGTCGCAAGCAACAACAACAATTTGGTCATTTATTTGTTTTACTTATAGTTATTCATAGTTCATATCACTAGGTACTTAGTTCTGCGCAAACTAAAGAGACTTTTCTTATTTTTTAAACTATGATACAAATTATTCAATATAAATTTATAATTTATTAATAGTATTTTATTGATTTTCTTTATAATATTTAATTCAATAAAAAAAACTTAATAATAATTATTGTTGTTTATATTGTAGTCAACACGCATAATATAACTTATATATTATAAGATACTAAATCTATTATATAATTTTGTATTTATTTTTTCTAACATTCACAACGTAATGTAGGTGGGAAATTGTTATGGATGTCAATCAGTCAAATCACGTACACTGCCAATGAAATAAATTATTCAAATCGCAATACCATAAATCGAGTTGGTTTAAGATATTTTTATTTTTGTTTCACATGTATTCCCATTAATATTTACAACGTAATGCTTTTTAAATGACTACTTATTATGTACCTATATTTTAGTTACTTAATATGTTAATTTGCAATTCAAGCAGTAACAACTTAAACAATTACCTATACTCATTATTCGTCTATGTTGCACCTGTACATATACCAATTTATTTCGTTGAATTAGTTTTTATAAATTACTACAATAGATAATAAAATAATAAAGAAATACTTTTTTTATTTAAAGATTTAGTTGCACTTATTTAAATTAACACATAAGGATGATCTACTTTTTAATATTAGTATCGTGAAATAAATATCTGGTAATAAATATAGTGTATAGGTAGCTAGTTTATGGAACGAATTTATACGTAAATCGTATATATGTATAAAATTTATTAGAATTAACTAGGTATTTGTTATCTGATAAAAAATGTGCACGATTTAAATTATTCATATTACAATAGCACTTGCAATTTTATTTTATTCATTTTGCATTGTTTTAACTTTTTTAATTTATTTTGCATATTTATAATACATATATAGGTACCTATATATATATTACATAACATTTTACGTTATATTTTTTCATCTAAACAAATTTATCAAATTACTTTCTTGAATAATACTATTTTAAAATAACGAGTGGGTTATTATTTTTATAGTATACATCGATTGTTTTTTATAAATAAACGACTAGTTAGGAAAATATAAATAGAGGTAAATATATAAATAACTTTTTTTATAACGCATATAATTTTTTTTTTAATTAGTTATATTAGTTTTTAAATATATATTTTTCAGCATATCATAGTATTTTTACTATAAGCATATTATGTTGAGGGATTTTTATTCCCTATTAATATATATATACATGTATATTATATATCATAAGTATATATAAACTATCATTTTTGATATACGAGTATATATGTACCTATATAATATGGTAAAACTCATTAATTTGTGACGAAAACAAATTAAAACATTTCAGATTTTACATAAATCGTTTAAATTAATTTAAAACTTTTTAATTTAACAAAAACCCAATGATAATTATTTAATTATTTAAATTAAAATGATAATATTGATAAAAACAATTAGGTATGTTTATTGAAAATAACCAAGGAGTAAAATAAAATATTTATATTTTTAAATTTTAATAGACATATCAAAATTAATGTTTATATTCGGTAAAAAAAGTTGTTAAAAAATAACTAAACAAACAAAACCTTTATGGAAAGTAGCAAGTCCAATTTTGTACTCAAATTTATGTTATTTAACTTAATAACATTAAAAAAAACATATATAGATGTGATATAATATTATATTTAATTATATGTAAATTTATGACTATACAAGTATACTTTACTACGTACAATACTATATTAGTATTGCTTAATTATTAATTTTTAGATTTAAATTGTAAATTATGTTGTATCTAATTACAAATATTTAAAACCTTTACAGACTTTATATACTTTTATTTTCATATTTCTTGTTTGAAAACATTATATATTCATGATATACCCATCTGTAAAATAGAAACTTAATAAATAACTGTCATTTTATTTTAATATAACTAAAGCTTTATGTTACGTACATATTTTCAAAATGTATGTACCTATATAGAATATTGTACATATGTGTGTACCGCCAAATGATTACAGAAAAAAGCGTATTTGAAATAAATAAAAAAAATACTCAAATTGTACAAACTATTTTTATAAAGCTTCTTATCAACCATTTTTTTTCTTTGTGTACAATATGTCATTTGAATTGTTTTTACGTATAGTACAAACTATATACAGTTATACCAACAAGGATACAAACGAGATTAATATATTTTTCTACAATTTATGTCAAATTCTAGGTTAGTTGTTATTCCTGCAGTTTATCCGATAGGTGACCTATGCATCAATCTAATAATATTTCTTAAGTAAAGCTGTAAAAGTAGTCCCTAGACATTGATATACAATAGTCTATTTTTAAATTCATATTATCAAGGGATTTGTTATTTTCTTGTTTTTTCTCGTTTGTATATGATATATTTTAATATTTTACTCATATATATTAACTACAATTCATAAAATAAAAGTAGAATATTTTGTATACCCAATTCAATAACACATACCCGTTTTCTATTTTATTATTACTATATCAAGAAATATTTTTTGGTTGTTTAATTTCCCAACAAATAATTTAAGTATTTGTTTAATTCAATGAATACAGTACTAAGTAAGTATAAGAAACAAAATATATAGATTATATATTGTTATTTTTAATTGGGATATCCTTCGTTATGACATTGTGTAGGTATTTATATACGTGATGTCATATACGACATCGACAATAATATTTATATTATATTATTTTGTTTTAAAAATTGGATACTTCAATAAACTTGTTGTTATTAACTATAAGTAGTTATTTATTATTCATATTCGTCTAAAAAGTTGTTATTAAATAATAATCAATATTCAATACATACTAAATACTAAAAAAAATTCAGGTTAAACATAAAACAAAAACAAAATGGTTTTAACATTCCTATATTTCTACTCTATCATAATAATATTTTTTTTTAAATTTACTTCCCATATTCATTATCTCATAGACCATTGTTATTAATAATATTAATACTCTTACAACTAATTTGTATAATCATAAATTTAAATAAAATAAATTATACTGTCAATAGTATTTAATTTTAATAATAATAATAACCAATAAGTTATACCTACTACGACCTACTTTAAAATTTAACTGTCAACTCTTAACTGTGAAAATATTAAATTTTTAACGTTTCTCAGCTAGTAAACAGAATTATTGTAAAACAACAATTTTATATAATGTAAACATTATATTTTTTAACTTTACTTTATATATATATATATATTTTATTATTATAATAAATAATATTATATTATATTTCGTTTTTATATTCTTGTGGAGTGTTTTAACTTTCATTACACCTCTGTCCTAAAACCGTCACCGACCATGCCGAAAAAATGTTTTTAATCGATAAGCACGAATATTTTCTACTTAAAAATTGGGAGTACGTTTTAGAATTAATCTTTAATTTTATTTCCATGTTTTATGAAGTCTGTTTAATTTCTCCCCAAGTGGTGATTTGCACGAGAGCAGCATCCTTGCTGGCTGTTAGTTAAAACTGTTGTAAGTACTTAAAAAGTTAAACCAATGTGATTAAATTCATAAGTAATTTTAAGGTAGGAAAACAAAAAAAAACATAGTCAATGTGTAATAAAATGTGCTATTGTCCAGAGCGTACCCGCGACTTTTTTTAAGACTGCGACAGCAAAATAAATTTATCTATTTTACTCGTATCCTTCTAAACGATTCATTAGGGAATTGCCATGAGGGTCAATGTGTACTGATAAAACAAGCACACACCTACACCTTGACGCGATTATAAAAAAATGCATAAATTAAATTAATTGTACCGAAATAATTTTATTTTTGTTTTTAAAACAAACTTTATACAATATCGTTGTAGCTATTTACAAAAATTATGTAAATAATATAATATGCACTTTATGTGTAAATTTATTGCCTTAAAAAAGAATAAATATTATAATAAAGTTATTAAATTAATCGTTTGATATACCTATCATATATAAAATAAATATTTATATTTTCTTAATAAAATTAATTCAAAATGAAATTAACTTTGAGTATATTTGAGTAAGTTTGAGTATAGTTACATTGTACATACAAACTGATTTGGATTTGTTTAGATAGGTTATTTATTTAAATGTTTTATTAATTAATATTAATTGATTTAATAACTTAAAAAATAAAAGTTATAAAACTTAACATTATATTATATTATAAGTAGGTACTTAGAAAGTGTAGCTCAATTAGATATTTCTAAGAGTTATATAATTATACATAATAAAAAATAGAATATATACTTGGACGTAAATTTATTTACGTAAATCTATGGTCGCACGACGTCTTTGAAATGTCTGTACGTAGGTATTCATTCCACAGGTTGATAATAATCAATATACTTAGTATAAAAACAAACAAACGTTATGTTATTTGTGTTTGCAGTGAAATGCTGCACAAAATCAACATGAGCCTCGTAGCGCTGGCCGCCCTTATGGCGACTGTGTTGGCCGAATCGTCGGTGGACAGGCGGGCCAGCATGGGGTTCGTGGGCATGCGAGGAAAAAAAGACGATCAGCCCGGGGTTGGCGGTGGGCCGGACGAGTCGTCTGCAGCCGCGGTCGAGCTAGACAAACGGACATTGGTTTTCCGGCGTCCGTTGTTCGGGGGTGGGAGGTCTGCAGTTTCCGGGACCGGAACTACCGCGGAGGGATTTAAACGAGCCATGGGATTCGTGGGCATGCGCGGCAAAAAGGAGTATTACAAGGGATCGGCGGCCGCTGGTTTCTTCGGGATGCGCGGCAAGAAGGTACCGTCCGCGAACGCGTTCTTCGGTGTCCGGGGCAAGAAATGGCCGGAAATGGCGCTCTCGCCACCGCCGCCGCAGTATCACTACGCGGACGACGCAGACGTCGAGCAGGCCGTGCTTGTCCTGCACAGGATCATCGACAACTTGAGATCGGACAGAGGTGAGCCGTGAACATAATATTCGCCGAGTCGATTCGTCGACCATTGTCATTTTGTTCATTTTTTCAATTTAATAGAACACGTTAAATGTTAATATAGGGGTTTTTAAAAGTTATGGCCTTAAGAGTGATTCACCCCTAATTTCCCCTATTGTCGGGGCACTGATAACATAATCACTAATACCTTCTATCGGGAAAATTTTCAGCTGTACCTACTGTTATAATGTGCACGGTACAATTTTTTTGTTTCAGAGCAAAATTTTATGGCGGCTAAACTAGACGAAGAGAGAGAAATACGTTGAGTTTGTTGTTCGTTCGTTTGTTATTTTGTTTATTTTTTGTTTATCTTTGTTTGTTTTTAGATAACACCGTAGCACAAAATGAATACTGTGAGTTATTAATATTTATTTAATATTATTGTTTAAGAAGACTTGTTTAGTAGTTAATGTACGACATAAAAATAAAAATTTTATTGACTGTATAAACCATACTTAATAATTTATTCATTTGACAATATATTACAATAATTACAATATTACATTATATTGTATATTATTATTATGTTGCGGGCGAATCGTGAAGTATCCATTAATCAATGGGCGAATCCCAATAACATTACAAATGATGACAAGATTTAATTATAATTTTAAAATTGATACATACTAAATTATAATGGATAACTTGTTCATATACTAATATTTAGGTATTGATGAATTCATCGATAAAACATGAAATAAAATAATATTTTACAGATTGTATTAATTTTATTGAAATGAAATAACACTTTTTGTCAAATTTGATTTTTCATTTATTTATAATAAATAAATGCCAATTCAAATTTGACAAAAAATGTTAGGTTCTCGCGGGATTTGACCAGTTATCAATCATAACGTGCCTGAGGTTTGAGATTTGCCCGTTGTAACATTAAACATATATTATTTTACTCATATATTTTAATATTGTTTAAATTTGAATGTCATGTTTTATTTTATTAATTTTATTTATTTATGTTTTATTATATTTCCTTTGCAAAAATGACTAAACATTAATTCTTGTGCTGAAAATAAATTCATTGGTGTTAGTTACGCCCACTCAGAAAACCATTAATCTCTCTTAACATTTTATTCCGCTTGATAGTTTATTCACGTAAGCATACACATTACTAAATATTTTATCTTATAAATATTACCGTTATTTGCGTTAAAAAAACACAAAACTCTTTTACTTTTTATTTAAATATTATAAGTAATAATAAGTAAGAAATAAATATGACATTCAATAGTATATAATTTCAACCATTTTTGTAACATACAATTTTGATCATCCTCTTCATAGTTGATCTACTGCAGGTGACGCGTTATTATGATTAGATTTAGATTTAAATTTTAGAGTAAAAATATTTGACCAACGTGTGATAAGAATATACTACTTAAAGACTGCAGTTATGCTTATACTATCACTATATAAACATGGTATAGGTTTGTAATAATCGAAAATGATGACTACATACTATAATTAGTCACAAAAATGCACAAATGGATATGCCTAACAAGAAAACGATACATATTATCATATCTTATAAAGAGCGAATACTTTTTTTTTCTTTGAGTCGAAAATACTTCTATAACAATACAATAAGTTATAAGACATTAAAAATGTTTAAACCTACTCACTGTTTGACTGCAGTTAAGGTTAAATGTGGTTAAAGGTTATAAACTACCCAGTCTCTTTTGTTTGATATTTTGTACCTAAAGCTCTATCAAAGGTGACAACGTGCCAACGTATAATTACTTTTGTAATGTTATAAAAAGAACATATTATTTTTTTTTATATATGAACTACACAGTACAATACACGTGCACATATATTATATATTATATAGAAATACAGATTTTGATATTAAAATACTCTTCTGTATTCGCAATTATATTAATTATTGGTCTAAAGGTCTAACACTTAACATTTTTTATATTTTTTTTTTTTATAATTTCTAATGCAACTATAAATTTCTCTGAAATGTTTCCATTTTTAAAAAATTCCATTTTCCTAATATCCAAAATAATCCAAATATAATATGATGATAACAATGTAATGTAATGTTGTCTTTGTATTATAGGAACATCATAATTTTGATTCGCTTTTTTTACAATCGTACCTATTGAAACTATTGATCATTATTTATGCGGTTTTATACTTTATAAATATAAGAACTCATTAGAAATAATCAAATAACAAAATTCTATTTAAAAACTATACCTAATGTAAATTATTGAAAATATAAAAAAAAGTAATAAACTATGCTCATTTCTCTGAGTAATGGGTATTAGTTTAGTTCTAAACTATTTTATATATAAATACATTATAATTTTTATTGTAAGTGAAAAAGATATTAAGTATCATATTATATTTTAGATATCATCTGATATAAGTGTGATAATCTAATGCAACTAACTAACAATTATTGTCTTTTTTCCTGCAAGATGGATAATATAATATAGACTATAATTTAATCCAAAAGATAAAGGTGTTATGTCAAAGTAAAAAAAATCGTCACCTTTCAAAAGACATTTTTCCCGGCACAAAGAAAAAGCATTTATTAATTCGTTTCTACCCCGTAATGCTTAAAACCAGAATTAAATCCATCACTACTTTCACCGACACAATAAAAACTCGTTTTTCAATTAAATCAAATCGAATACAGAGTCCAGAGTCCTTATTATTTGTTTATAATAATTCTATACATAATATATATTGCAAAAATAATACTTTAGAGGTTATTATAACATTTAAAACAAAATAAGACAATAAGAAACTAATTTAATGTTCTTTTGATAAAATGCCATTTTTATTCATTAAAAATAGATAAAAAGATTAATTTATAAAAGATTATCGATAATTATAATTATAACCCATAACAGTACTTACAAATAATTCTTTAAATGGATGGATGTTGACAATATCGCCCCTTAAATACTTGAAAAAACTGATATACAAATGACACATGATTTGCTTATATTTCATAAATAGATAAATTGTATTTAAAAATTGTTTGGAAAAATTACTACAGAACAGTTGTTATGTTATAAAAAATGTTTTTTTTCAGGCTCACAATATTTTTTAAAAAAATTTTCCGTAAATTTATAAAAGCTAATGACCATTATTCCAGACACTTCTATATAATATTTAGTAAAATTATTTGTTAAAAAATTTAATATTTTTCATTTAAAATTTTAATTGTATATACAATATTATAAAAATGATTAAATAACAAACAAAAGAATTACCTAATATAAAATAAAATAATAATTTATAAAACCAACTTAATTAGGTATATTTTATTTATAAATTGTACATCATATATTTTAACAGAAATTATACAAAAATTTAAAAATGCTTCAAATATTTTAAATTGCATTTGAAAAAAGACCATTTTTCCCATTTGGTGTTTATAATACTTTATGAATAATTCCTTTATTTTATTTTTAAATCGTTATTTGGTAGTCATAATAATATTATTTAGAATAAGTAGCGGATACGACAATTAACACATTTCAATATTAAATAATAATTGATAAATGATAATATCCAATAGTTATTGTCGTTATTAAACAATAGAACATCCCAGAATATAATAATATAATGGTTGCATTTATAATAATCAAAATTGATTAAACGTCGTAAAATATTTAAATCAAAATATTATTAATCAATGATTAATATAACATACTATAATGATTTAAATCGAGTGCGAGTTTAATTATTGTAATTAAAAAAAAATTCTTTTTACATTTAATAATTTATTATAATATAATACGTCATATTATTTGTATATTATACAAAAATGAGATCTTTAACAATGGTAAAAAAAACGAGTATAAATTAATATCGTTGCATTGTTTTATTATGCCAATATTATCATTACCTAATGTAATAATTATATATATTTATTGATTATACTATAAGGTTGGTAAATTATATTATTACCAATATTAGGTACCTATATATTATTAATATACATTGTCATAAAAACATAATTTTAATATTTCCATAGAACATAATGTTATATCATATCAGTAGTGTGACGAAGGGTGTCTCTGAGTTTTTCAAAGGGCAGTGGGTGATAATTTAGTACATTAGGATGGAAATATAATAGTATTTGTGAATATTATTTTATAAAAGTACTTATATAGTTATATAGATGATTACTTATTTAATTATTTGTATTTGATTTAAAAATTGCTGAATTTTCAATTCAATTTTCAATAAAAATGTCTGAATTAAAAAAAAAAAACAAGTGTTCTAATTTATTAAGTCAAATATCTATAAAATGACCATATTAATAATACTCGTTTGTCACACACGTTTTATACAGCTACCTACCGTCAAAATTATAGTTTTTTACGTTAATTAATAGAATACGTATAATAGATAATTCTATTAGATATTTTGATCTTTTCAATGATACGAGTAATTCAGCCAGGTTGAAATTGTTATTATAAACCATAAATAGTTATAATATGAATAATGTACTCAGTATCCCATTACATCCATTTTGGGCGTTTAATACTACTAAATAAAATTAAAATAAAAATAAACTTATAAGGTAAAATCTAGAAATATAACAAAACACGACTATAGTGATGTTTCTTTATGATTTGATATTATATAGATGGTTGTTATATAAAAATGTCAAGTTAATCGGTGGGTGGAACATAATGAAATTTGTGACTTGCTTCTGGAAAATTATAAATTCACCATGTCACCTGTTGTATTATACGCAGGGTGATCAAAATATTATATTACATCAATTATTAATTTTATCGTTTTAATAAGAGAAATAAGGAAAAATATATAATATGAAAAAATTATTATCCAATATAATCTAAAATTATTTGGACGTAAAATATTATTTAAACGCACTGGATGAATTTTCCTAGGGTCAACATTTGAAAATTAATTATTGTTCTGTTACAACATAATATTCTAACCACCCCGTTGTATAGGTACCGATATTTCATATTTAAGCCAAAACATTGCATTGTCATAAAACGTTATAATAATATCGTCGTAAAAAAAGTAATTTATTTTGCGAGAACTGCTCCGATCATAAATTAATATAGAAAGTTTATAATAATTATATTCATATAATATGCTTGTTTGCAAAATTCATTGACTATGCGTTTATCATTACGTTATATTACAATATAATTGTGTTTTTGCTGGGCGGCGAGTAAACGACTTTTCGAAGATTGGACTTTTCGACAAAAGGGGTTTGATTTGTGTCCGTCATTAGGTATATAAACGATTATAAATATTAATATACAATATAACGTCCAAATAAACTAAAATCCTTTCGCGCATTAATGTGTATTTACTCCTATAAAATATATTCTATATTGTAGGAAAAAGATCGAATACGCAGAATACCTACAATATTATATTATTTATGTACAGTGAAAGTACATTTTCTTTCCAAAATGTTTCTTATTAGAAGTGAAATAATATCGTATAACCAATAAAGACCAAAAACAACTAGTGATACAATTTAAAAAAAACGTATTATTCATACACTTCACTCATACCTTCATGGATTTTTTTCTTTATGTGTTTTTTTTTTTAGTTTTATAATATAATTTATTCATCAATCACTGCGTAATTGAGGTACTCGGTTGAATAAAATCACAATAAAGCTCTTTTAAAGAAATACGTGATTGAAATGTTAATTTTCTGTCATTTTTATTTGTCCTCGTCGTGTCTAATTCAAATTGAAGATAACGTCTAACATTATAATCGTCACATTATAATATATAATAATTGTGAGTGAAATACGTATATTTATTTTTTTAAATTCACAGGCATGATTTTTTAAATATTTTTATTTATTGTTTATTACAATGCTGAATACCCAGATAAAACTAATTTACAAAGTTGGGCATTTAAAAAGTTAAAAAGTTAAAAACATTAGTTAATTTTAATTAAATTATATAACGAGTTATTTTTTTAAAAATAATTCATACTGTTAATTCAATGGGTTAATTTTTTTTTTTAAAAATATCAAGTTATTCAGTAATTCGTTTTTTTATGAAATTTAGTTAAAAAATAAATTTCTATAAAAATATAATGTTTTTACATTTAACTTAACTTGCAACAACAGCAAGTTTATATTTTAATTATTTTAAATTTGTTAATATACCTAACCTAATCTAACTTAAAAAAAATTATAAGTAACTTTTAACTTTTAATTTAACGTAACATTTCTAGAATAACTTAATTTAAGGAGTTTAAGTATTAGCATACTTACTCAACCTTACTAATTTAAATATGTTTCCCATTTCATTATTATATTTTAAGATAATAATTAATTACATAGAATGTTCAAAATTTAAAATATTGGATATGATTCAAAAAAATATTTAGACAAAAATAATTACAATATTGAGTATATTATTTACCATTAATTGGAAATATATAATGAATGCATTAAAATAAAATCTACGAATAACGTTCAAATTTCAAAACAGATTTGCATATTTTTTATATTAAATATTAAAAACAAGTTTAATTATTGTTTTTGTTAAAGCTTTTTAGTTTTTGACGTTATTTATTATGTTTTCTGTTTAGTCTCTTATCATGCGTTTATATGCAAATGACATCGTGCACCATTCGAACACGCATTTGCGTGGCCTGGTACCATTGTCATAATATACTACTATGTACCTTAATCTGAATTCAAACTATATAATTTGTTTTATCTGAATTCAAACTTTAAATTATTTTCGATTTTAAAAGTATTATGAAAAGTTTTTATATATTATCTTATCAAATTTAAAATTATACTAATAAGATATTGCAAGATAAAAATTAGTATACAATTTTATTTATATATACCTAATAATGATATTAAAGTAAATTAATTTGTATTAATATAAATTTAAATAATTATAAAATTATTTGTATTATTAATTTTTCGGTATTTAGGATAGTGAATTCCTTCCTAAATAATTACACTCGTGTTTTTATTCGATCGATGAAAACGAATTATCTTTGACGCCAAATCTAGTTAACCTAATTGTACAGAAGTCGATAATAACTAATGAAGAAGATTTACAGTGTTAGTAACTATTCATTGCACATAAATTTCAAGAATATCTGATTTATTTCTCAGCTTTAAAAGTTCCTTTATCAATTTAAATAAAACTAAAAGACACAAGTTTATAATGCTATGTCGTATTATAACGAATAAGAATGCAATAACTAATAAATAGCGTTTGAGGAACATACATCGAAACAATAAAAACATGTATATTCGAAACTATAAATTATATAGTTTGAACGAGGTTAATTTCGAATTTTATACGATATAATTTTAATTAAATATGAAAAAACGGAACGTATAAAAATCATCTATAAAATTAAGTTTTTAAACTCAATTCGAAAAGGTAAATTACCGTAATAATAAAATTATGTTTATTGATGCATTGTTTGATGATAAAAAATATTATTTTCAAATTTGTTTATTATTAACTTTAACGTAATAATAATAATTAATATTAACTTAATGAATTGATACGTATATATAATTTTTAAATATACTAATTAAAGATGAATTATTTTTTTACCCCATATTGCCTTAGTTACAGTTATACAGAGTGATCGACATTTGTACTAATAAAAGGAATATACCTACTTAAATATAATTCATATATGAGATCCCTACCCCTTTTTGTAATACGAGATTATCCGATAAATCTGTATATTTGTTCAATAAATAAAAAACAATACGCATTTCAAGTAGGTATACAATATGAAATTATTTATTGACGAGTTCACAATGTGACAAATGACAGTTAAAAAACAAACTAATACGGTTTGTGTCATAAATGCAATTTAAACAGCCACACACAATACATGTTTTATTTTTTAAAAGAGAAAATGAGACCCAATTATGTACTATAATTCATGAAGATGTATTACGACCATTATATATGCATGCGGTTAGGTCAGCTCGCTGTTGTAATGGTGGGCGTACTTAACTGGTTTTTTCTTCAATATTTAATAAAATAAATAAAAAAAGCAAAACTTTTAAAAAGTAATTTTCTTAACGGGCCAACGGATTGTCAACAGTCAGTAAAAAATATTATTTACAAAGAAAAAAAGAACAAACCAAATTATCGTTGCGGTAAACCACGTATATTTTGCAGTTACAAAAATGTAAATGTAGCCGAAATACATACTTAGAAACATGACATAAGCAACGATATATTATTATAATTCAACAAAAATTGTTTCAGTGCAATATGAATATGATATTGTTTGTGAAATATTTTCCATTTTCCACCGAGTGAAAAAAGTTTTTTTTCACTCCTCATTCAGGACCGGTGAAATTTAATAAAACTATATACGAGTATTTATTTATAATATTTATTCTGGTGAAATTAAAAATCGTGCGAATCTCTCTGGTATTCATATAAATATAATCAAATATGTAATATTTCTGTTGTAATAAATTTCAACATTCAAATTATTGGGTATAACGTATAAGTATAAATTAATATTTTTATAAAAAAACGAATATGTATATTTGTATTGTTGTTATGTTGTATAAATACTGAATCATACATAATCTTTTTATATACTACGCCCCAGTTGTGAAATTGCCAAATTTATGAATTGAACATAAAACTGCCTAATTCATGAAATGAACACCTAAATTATACAAATTTCTTACCTGGTTTTCTTTATTTTTTGCCTACTTAATGAACTGTGTAATATTGTATTATTATTTTTTGTACTTTTATTGTAAATAAATAAATAATAGCAACAAAAATGACATGATGCCCGACAATATGTTTTTGTTTTTTTATACATATATTCGCTATCATGAACAGTGTATGAAAAATCTGTTTCTTTTAAATAAGTACGAAGATGTTTAATTTACCAGCTTTATTGTAAATGTGATATCAATAAAAAACCAGGGAATCAATTCTGGGAGTTCCTCTTTCATCCCTTCAGTCCTTACTTCTTGGAGAAATTAGTGATGGAATATTATTGTGGTTATATTATTATAATTAAGATTTGAATGCAATAATATTGCATTCGAAAAACGATTCTGACTACAACTCAATCAGATACATAATATATTTTCCTTGCTAATTGTGCTAATTTTATAGTATACCCAATATTCTTGTTATACCTACTCTAAATCCCTGGTCAAAGGTATTTTTTCATCTTTTTGGAATATTAATCCCATTTCAATCATAATTCAGATTGATGAACTTTTTGAAAAATTAGTTTTAAATAATATTATTTCAGCGATTAATAATGTTCTCGGCCATATGAGATAAACTTAACCTTTCAAACCTATATTCGTGAAGCTTTTAAATATAATTCCCAGGTTGGTATAATATTGTAATTTATACTGATTTTAAAAAATCTTTCGATCGTGTCGGCCATAATTTTTTAATTAACGCCGCACGTCGATTGACTATTGGCGATACTCGATATTACAAATCGAAGTCACATGTACATTATTGATATCTGAAGAACTACATTTTACTACATCTTTTCATTAAATATCTATTAGGTATCACTATCACATATATGTATTTGTGCGATATCGCATTTGTGATTTAAAAATACAATCGCATAGAAGTCATTAACACATAATTGCACACAGGGTCTTTTATCGTGGCTTCACTCTTATTCAACGAACCATAAACAATATACCAATATTCAAGGTTTCAGGTCTTATACTTATGGTCCCTTTGGGTACTTCTCAAGGTAGCCATTTATCCCCTCTTTTAATCTTGATTTTTATTAATGATATTTTATCAGTCCTTAAACATTGTCAATTCCTATTATTCCCTGATGATCTTAAATTATTTACACATGTGTCCTCTACTCGGACAATCCATCCAAACCTTAGCTAACGACTGAGCCTTGCCCGACGCCAGTGGTGAATTTAAGGAAGATCACAGGGGCCTGCTCCCCCCCTCCCCCCAATTGATCTAATTCTTAAGTTAATAAACTGCATTATTTTTAGAAAAATATAGGTTTTTATTATTATTATGTAATTAATATGAAAACGAAAAATTTTACCCCCCCAAAAAAAAAAAAAAATCTTAGAACCGCCACTGTCCGACGTGATTCCGAGATGCCAGTGAAGGTTACACGAGAGTACAGGACTACACGTAGATTTGGCAGCTGTCAACTGAAAACTTGGATTTCCGATAAGCACATTTTCTAGTTGAGCATTATGACTTTTGTTTTCTGATGAGATAGTTGAAGTTACTAGTCCTTCATCCACAAATTGAAAGAGTTTATAACTTAAACGTATCTGAATTGCTTTTAACTTATTCCAATCAAAAATTTATTTATAGAAAATTACTGAAAAAAAAATTCTATTAAAATTGTCTTATTAATAATTTAAATTGTTTATTGTTAGATATATATATTTTATTTAAAGGAAAATACCAATTTCAACCGTTAGAATGAAATGACATATACTCACATTGGTCATTACACACAAATACACAATATAATAATATAATATAATACCATGGCCAGATTAAGGAGGGTTTAACCGGGGCGGTAGCCTCGGGGCTCTCCTCAAATACAAATGTGATAGGAGCACTTACAATTTTAGGCCGATACACTTTTTTCTGTAATTTTAAATTATATTCTATACCTATATTTTTAAAATAACAATTTTTTTATCGACAAAAACAACTAAATAGGTACATATTATATAAAAGTACTTTAGTTGAAAGGACACATTTTACTGTTATTTAATTTATATTATCAATAATTATACACTGTGATACTGCCAATTTTTTATTTAAAACTCACTTAACTAAAAAATCTAATGAAATAATTGATTTGAATGCAGATTCTACTTTTTTAAACGAATTTGTACAGTTTAGAGTATATTGGAGCCTTTGTCAAGCGTTTTTTGATCCAACTGACATTATCAAATTATTTGACTGGTTTGGAAATCAGTCACTCGAAAAAGTATTTTCTTATATATTATTTACATCTTTAAAAATATATTTAACAATTCCAGTGGCTAATTGTTCTGCTGAAAAAACTTTTTCAAAATTAACTAGAGTAAAATATAAGTTTAGAACCATTTAAACCTAAGAAAATATATACATACAAATGATTTTATATTCTGAGAATGATTCGTTAAAGTCAAAAGACTTAAATAAAGTAGGTACTAAAAGAGTTGGCTTTTAGTAAAGCAAGAAAACAAAATTATCTGATAAAATAATTTGTATTTATAACTCTATTTTACTCTTATTGTAAAATTTTACTGTAATTTAAATTTGTGAAATAGTTTAAAAAAGTGTAATTTTTTGCGAGCGTATTGCGAGCAACTTTATAAAGCATGTTTCGTCAAAAGAGCTTATATGAAATTTCAGCCCCGGGGCCCAATAGATCCTTAATCCGGCCTTGTTAATAACCTAGGTAAAAGGTAATACCTATACAAAGTATTATATTATAATAATTAAATAGTTACATTTATTCGAAATCGTGTGAAACTCAATGATCCTAAAGGCCCAAAACATAAAATGTTTAAAACATTCTCACGGTATAACGAGGTAACCACGAGGAATTGGAACCACCTGTTCCGCGGACAATACGACTAATAATAAATAATACAACTACTACACCCGTTCACCCACACGTGTGATAAAAATGTCATATACTTATTATATGTATTTTATTATATCGGTGTTATAATAATAATATTATTCCCACACATATATAAGTACTGGGCCATCTGCCACGGCGAGAGATCATGTGTGGCTGTTTATAATGTTCAATATATCAAATGAAAAAAACTAGATTTATTTTTATATTCTACAAAGGTAAGACACCTCCAGTCCGCAATGATCTTCAAAGTAGTTAACAATTGGTTCGAGAAAAATTTACATTTTTATATAATATTTATAGTCTTTACCAGAGCTTGCGCTAATGGGCAGTTCTAACCAATATAGGCAGTTGTAAATACATATTAGATTAGTACCTAAAATATGTTATTTCTTTGTTTTATCGTAAAATATAATTTTAAAATTATTTATTTTAATTCAATGTAGATATTTAAATTTTCTCTTTAAACTTTTGTTTTATTTGAAAATGTAATATTCAATTTTGTTTCAATATAATAAAACAAAGAGCAAACAATAAGATTATTTTAATGGTGTCATCTATGAAGTTTCAATTAAAAATAAAACTATTTATAGTGAAGAAAAGGGTGAGGCTTTAGGAAAAATAAATAAATGCGAAATAATTTGTAAATAGATACCTAGTATAAATATAGTAATACTGTATATTAAATTTAAACTATGTTGTGTCATATTAAACTAAAGTGTAAATAGTTTATGATTTATTGATTACTAGTTGCATTTACTATATACATTAATGAACAATAATTTTTATTAACCCACACGCATAAAAATAATATTTTGGGTAGTTCTAAAAATTCCTTTGCATAAGCTCTGGTCTTTACATGTTATTCAAATGCATATTATTATAATTATTGATACTTAAACAATATTACTACTTCATTAACATAAACAGGTACCTACTTACATAAATGCAGGAGCCTACACAAACAATTAGTTTGCTCAAAATAATTTCAATTATATTTTCAATACGATCGTCGCCCTTTATAGCATAATAATTGATCAGAATATATTGTTAAATCGGTTAGTTGCGTAATTTGGGCATAATGTCTGGGGTTGCAGATAATAATATGAGTGCACCGAATCGTGGAGGTTGCACCCCCACACCCCATCAGAGTAATTAGGGGAGTAATTAATTTTAAGTTTTGGACTTAATATTTTTAAAACTATGAAGTTTTGTTAAGTAAAACGTACGTACCTAAATTAACAATTTATTTTTATTTAACTCCCCTAACATTTTTTTATTATCAAATAATATTTACTTATTACAATTTATACTTATTGTTAAAAAAAAAAAACAAATATATGAAAATAATTATACTCATAATAAGTATCAGTGGCGTAACTGGGTAAAAAAATAGGGGAGGGGCAAAATAATGCACTTATCAAAATTGTAAACACGTAGGGGGGAAAGGTAAAATACATTTTCTTTTCACATATACCTAATTTTTTGTTTTTACACTACTACACAAGGTACAAGTCTTAAACTCATAGGAATTATTTTTATTTTAGTTAATATAATAATAAGTGTTAATAATTATACTAAAAAGTCCTAATACATAATGAAATAAATGATATCACAGAAATACTGAGTATAACAACCAGTTATAAAATATTAGTTGTTTGTTATTACTATTATTACATATTTTGGATTCATTAACATTGAATGTAGATAATGTGAAAAAACTCGCGAATTATCTTATTCTGTATGTCAACATGTTAGTAGTGTTAGTACTGTTACGTTTCAATATTACATTCTGAATAATATTATTCTTGCAATTACTTTTTAAAGATCTTAAAATTTGAACTATTAACTTATCTGGGTGGGCAAAATTATATTTTTGCTCCTTCCCGATAAAATTAAGGGGGGCAAGTGCCTCCGCTTGCCGCCCACAATTACGCCACTAATAGGTATATTAGTTGTCAACTTTAGTTAATACTCTTTTTATAAACTAAATAGTACATTACAATTATAGATGATATAAGCACACATGGGTGTGAATTTATAGGGTGTTATAGAATTATTTAACCAGATTTAAGGAAGCAAAACTTCACGTTGAATTTAAAAATAATAATAGACTTCATTGAATTAATGAAAAAAAACACAAATAAACAACAAACAAATTGACGTTTTTTAAATATAACAAAAAATGTAACTTGTCATTTATTTATACAAATATTAAGTGGATGTTATATCCACATGTTTTCTCTTTGTATGTCTAATGCAGAATATAGTAAAATCACAGCAACTAGGTACTGCGTTCGCATAAATTTTTATATTTTGCTACTGCACTTTCTTTTTTTTTTTGTACTGAAAAAATATTTAAAAAAATTGTACAGTATTACATTAATTACTACACACAGCTTTAAGTTCTGATAATGCATAACCTAAATTGTTATGTTTAGGTTGAACTTGAAGTCTAGGAGTATAATATAAACATCTAATAATACATTTAAAGAGAAGCATATTTTGGAGGGAATATAATTACGGTTTTGTAAAATATTATGACACAGAAATTATAGCATACCTATTAAATTTTTAACTTGTAAAATATCAATTATAATATGTTATACATACATACATATACATATATAGGTATTAGTAAGGTGACCCTTATATTGTTAGGCATAGACATGTGCAGTGTGCACAGTGGAACATTGGGTATAGCCTATGGATACCTGAATTTTTTTTAGGTGTATAAATATTAATTCTTTGCTAATAAATTATTTAGAAAAATGCTACAGAAAAATAATTTTATAACGTCATAATTACAAAGTCTCATATTTGTGAAATTGTCTTTCTGTTAACAAGATTATTCATATTTGGCTATGTTGGTCAAACCATTGATTTTATTAAAAAATCTATTACCTATAAAATCAATGGTAGAATAAAAAAGTTCAACTCATCAACTATCTTTAAATATCTTTCTAATGTTTTTAAATTATTTCTGATTATAGATATCTATTACAACTGTTGAATTTCTTAACCTTAACTTTTATTTTTATGCCAATGTAGATTTGAATTTACATTATTATAAGGGTAAAGTAGTGGGTAGGTAGTTAGGTATATTTATTTATTACTCATTTGTAGACATCTGCACACAGTTATGTTATTAGGTATATGATAACTACTATTTATTTTCATATAGGTACCTAATCAAATAAGTACTATATGATACAAGATTTTACCCAAAATATTTTTTCAAGTGAGCTTCAGTGATCAATAAGTAATTTATTAAGCTAAGCAAGGTGAGAGTTAGACTCAATTTTTGGGGAGGGCCTCCCCTCAGATATGTTCTTGGGGCTAAGTCTCTGTTAACTTCAACCCCAATCACTAAAAAAGTCATAGCTATGAATATCGCATATGCAATACTATTGTATTCATATTTATTGCATATATGTATACTGTATGTGTAAATTATATGATCTAACAAAACATTTGTCTAGTTTTTTGAACGAACATTATACACGTACTACAATAGTACATTGAATTTATTTAATAACAACAATAAGTCAGTAATCAATGATGGCTATAAAAAATATTAAGTTATTTTCAAACTAGTTTTATTAATTATTATAATACGTTAAATTGAAATTAAATCACAACCTTAAATATGTTTCAAGAATAGAAAAAAATACTTAAATAAATATGAAATCAAAACAGCACATTTAAAATTAATATAAAACTGTTACGAGAATTTGGAGTGTTTCCTGTACAAATTAATTTATGGCACAACACAGCATAAAAAAAAAGAAAAAACATAATTGAATTTAAAAAAAATATGTACAGATTTTAGTTAAAGTAAATGCATTACAATAAAATGTTAAACATCAAGCAAACACATAAACAACAATACTAATTAATTTCTAAAAAAAATTGCACGCAAGGTCTGTGATTTAAAGATGATAATTGTTAAGTGCTTTAGCATAACTAACATTATCTTTTTTTTTTTTTTGAGCAATGTAGATAAAAAAAAATTATTACAGAATTTGGTAAAGTTTTTTTTTTTTTTTTTTTTTATAGAGTGCTGTTTAATTAAATAATGTAAAATATTAAAGAAAATTGTAAAATTAATATTATTATTCTTTTATATTCTTTTGAAAACATGTAAATTTATGTCTACACAAAAACAAATACAAATTAACAAATACAAATGTTTTCAATCATATTAAAATCTATTTACAAAATTATTTTTGATGTCTAGTTGCAAATATTTCTTAATTTATACATAAACGACATAGACTGCTTATTCTATTTCCGTTGCGATTTAATTTTAAGTGTTACATGGAAATCATTTATACATAAATAATCCTTAACTAATACATGATAATTGCCTAGACTCGTGAAAAAAATTATAATTAATAAAAAAAAAAATGTATATTAATAATAAATATATTGCACAATTTATAAAAAGTACACACTCTAAATTAATTACATTTAATAATAAATTAAACCAAGATAGTATATATTTATATATAACTCATATTATTTTACATTGAAATTAAAAATACAAATACGAAAAAAAATAAAAATAAAAACCTAATTTTGTTAATTTATTAACAGACTTGATAGAGTAATACCGTACAATTTAATTTTTAAGCCTAATGGTAGGTAATGTTCAGGTAAACTGATTTGAGTAAATATTATGAATATACATACATAATAATTAAGTAAAATGTTATAAAACACAATCACCAATCAATATAGAAAGTGGTTAGCCAGTCATATAATTTGTTTACTTTAGATGGCTTACATTGAATTAATTACATGTAAATTTACATGTCAAAATAAAAAATCACATTAATTTGCAGTCGAAAAATTATATCCAAAATAATACACAATTTAATTATAATAAATTGAACAGTAATAGATTATACAAATTTAAAAACAAAAAGTTTGTTTGTTAAGTAGAAGAACAAAAGGAATGAAGAAATTTATACTTATGGTAAAGTAATACATCCAAAACCAAACAATAGGTCCGTAATTAGAGTAATATTTACCTATAAATATTATTTACTAGAAATTAAAAAAATCCTAATATGATACACTTTATTTTAAATAAAAGAAAAGTTTTCTTTGTTTTTTAATTCACCATTAAAGTGTGCGATTCAATAGGCGCTGCAGAGTCATACAATGTATCCGTATCTTGTGTTGGCTCACCTTGTAATTGACATTGATTGTTTAATGTGCCAGCTCCACAATCACAAAAGAATCTAAAATCATGATTAATTTTAATATGGTCCGTCAGTAAAAATTATATGTTATAATTTATAGAAATTAAGTATTTAATACTTTTCTTCTATAAATCATGGATCGGTAACTCTATTATGAAGAAAATAACTTAAAAAATCTTACTAACGAAGTGTATTTATTTAATTTTTTTTAATATACTGGACTATATATTTCTGAACATAATGATGTTAGTTACACAATTTTTCAGTTTTCCAAAATGACAGGTGTCACTTATGGGTTAAAAGGTTGGGGAAAATAGTATTTGTAAGTATCCATAAGGCCAGAAGATAAAATTAGAAAAAAAAATGATACAGTAGTTTTTAATTTGATTCCATCACACAAACTTAAAGCTGGAATATAAACCTTTCATCTGGAAATACCTAAAAACTTAGTTATAACATAACATAATATGTAATTATATCTTGTTACACTCCCAGCCATATGGGGTTAGCCACCCTAGTCCTACACTTTTATAAATCTCCTACATCTTGTCCATCCATAGCAATTTTTTATATTACTCTCTTTTTCATCAAATTACCTTTTCTTTGGCCTTTTTTTTCTCTCTTACATTTTACATTAATTTCCATAAGAACTCTTATTGCCTCTATATCATTTCTCTTTATAACATATCCAAACCATCTGTCTATTCTTCCTAACTTTTCCCATAATTTATGCAACTTTTACATGGCTCCTTAGATATTTATTTCTTATTCTATTTTTTCTTGTCACAATTTCATTTAAAAGAAAGTTTGTCAAATATTCCAAATATTATAAGTCATATAATTATAATAGTTTATGAACTCATATTAAAAACTAAATATACTTTCAGTTTAAGAAATTACCAAATTTTATTTATTTTAAATTTCTGATAGGTATTTGCAAGTAATTGTTAATTTTTTTAAAATTTATAATAGCTAAATAAAAATATATTTATATTTGAAATTCGAGAATTACCTATCATGTCTAATGAATTCGACATCATGTCCAGCATGGCACGTTTTTATACAATTTACACAAATTGCATTTCTATCAGTCGTGTTGCAAGTCTGACAACGGTAAAAATCGTGCATTGGGAATGACGTATAAGAGGATATTTTATACAAACATTGACCATTACATACTGCTTTTTCAACAGCATCTTGGTTACTATAAATTTTATTGCCTAAAAAATATATTTTAATATTAATTATTTTTGTAATTGATCAAAACAAAGAAAAATGATAAATTGACTTACTTCTAACAATAGGTTGTACACCACTAGCCAAACAGAGTCCACCAAAACGGTTATTAAATATTTGATTACTGTCTAAGGTAGCTGTTGCATTATTAGTGATTTCAACACCAGCAGCTAAACCATCAAATATCCGATTACGCCTTAACGTAGGATGGCTTTGTGTTGATATTAAAACACCAGCTTGGGCATTTCTAAATATTTCATTTTCTTCTAAATTACCTAAAAAAATATAATAATTCATTAACTATGTTAAAAGTAATAAAAAATATAACATGATATAGAAATTGTATTATTCCAGATTAAAGGACTTCATACTCATATTTGAAGTCTCCTAACTAACAGAGAATATAGTAAATTCATAGTAAAATAAAATTTAAACTATGTAATTTAAGTTAAACTTACAGATTAAAAGGACATTTTACCCACAATTGTGATTTCTGTCTTACATACACATAATACCACAAATCTATGTACCGCATACTTACTGCAGTTTATTTATAATTGATATTGAAGTAAGTTTTCTTATTATCATATTTTTGGAGAACATAATTTGTGCTTTAATATTGAGTTTCTTTTAATATTTAGCTAAATAATAGTTTAATACCTCACCTTAAACACATATAATTATTTTTATAATAAAACGCAATTCTACATTTTAGTTTTAGATTAAATTTTTGACAGATTTGGTAAGTAATTTATTCTAATATTAATTTATAAATAAACTGTAGTAAAAATAGGTTACATAGATTTGCTATGTTATGTGTATGTATGACAAATACAATAATTTTGGGTTTAATATCCTCACATATCAACAAATTTAAAAGTTTTTTAGTGGAACATTTTATGTTTTCTTGTGGGAATTTTGTAAAATGTCATAGAATTCAAAAACAATTTAAATTTATTATTTTATATCCAAATATAGGTTAAGTTATTGTCAATAATTATACAACTAAAATTATTCAAATGTCTTCTTTAATAAAATTATTTTTCTTATTTACAAATTAAACTTTTGTGGAAAATAATAATTATATGACTAATATTGTTTTATTTTAATAATAAAAATGTTTAAATATAATATATTATATTATTTATAAACAAGTAATATATATTATACATCAAGTTAAAATGTATTATAATAGAATTAATTATTTTATTTTTATGTTACTTATATTAATATGATTATTTTAACATCTTACCTTTCCCACCATTGAATATACAAATTCCACCATCTCTGCCATCATAAATCTTGTTTCTTTTAAGTGTTGGGTTTGAATCAGTTTTAATCCAAACACCAGCCATTGCATTATCAAATATTTCATTTTGTTCCAAAACTCCTAATCCACCATTGTACACTAGAACTCCACCATTTTGACCTCCCCAAATCTTATTACCTTTAATTATTGGATTACTTCCAGTTCTAAAAAGAAAATTAAAAAAATAAATATATAAGTATAATAAATAAATTTCATTATTAATACAATTTTCTATATCAAAACATTCACATATTAATTATATTTTTTTTAAATGTTGCCTGTTTATTTTATCAAAACTAAAATTTAGATTTACCAATTATTATTATAAAGGTTTATTTGTTTGTACAAATGTTATTTTTTCAGCCTAGTGGTTTAATTAATTCAAAATAATTTTTTCATATGATAATCTACAAACAATACAGATTATAATGATAATCTATTTACTTGTTACCTAAAAATATTTCTTTTTAGGATTTAATTTAAAAATATAGCTTTTATACACCTAAAAATATTTAGCTTTCAAATTTTACTTATGCCCTAAATATAAATTCTGTATAATCATATAGCACATTTTTATAAAAATATACATAAAAAATGCAATTGTTATTTAACAAACATTTTTATTGTAAACATTAAATATGTAGATTTATAAATGACAAAATTTATTAACTGAAAAAAAGAACGGATGAAAAAAAACATCTTAACATCAAATATTTATTAATGTAATAAAATTACAATTTAATATATTTTTTTAACTAATTTGTTTAGTTGATTATATTAGTAGAATAATCACTTTGTCATATCAAGAAAAAAATTACTCACCTAATTTGCACACCAGAATATAAATGGTTAAATATGTCATTGTCCTCAAGTTTTCCATGTCCATTGTCATAGAAATACACACCCACTTGTTTTCCAGAATGTATTCGATTACGACGTAAAACTGGAGTACTACCCGTAGTAATCCAAACACCAGCTAATGTATTTGCATAAACCTCATTTTCTTCAACAAGTCCTGCACCTTTTTCATGTACATATATTCCACCATGTTGACCATGATGAATTTTGTTGTGCCTAACAATTGGATCGCTATTGGTACGAATTTGAATACCAGCTAATGCATTACCTAATCAAATATAATAAACATATATTAACAACATTTTAAAAATGGGGAAAATGTTAAAATACTTTTTTAAATAAAATTACTAACCATATATATTATTATGTTCAATAAGACCTCGACCTTCACCAAATATATAAACTCCACCTTGATGTCCATTATAAATATCATTGCGCCGTATTGTGGGATTGCTGTTAGAAGTAATCCAAACACCAGCAAAATTATTACTATGAATTTTATTATCAATAAATTGGCCAAGACCATTTTCATGAACATAGATGCCGCCAGTCTGTCCATGATGAATTTCACATTGTACAACAGTTGGATTTGCTCCAGCTTTTACCTCAAAACCAGCAATACGATTATTGTGAATATCATTATTTTCAAAATAACCCTATATAAAAAAAGAAATTAAAAACATTAAAAATAAAGTTCAATACATTTTTTTGGCAAAATAAATAATTACCAATCCATTATCAAATGTAAAAATTCCCACATCTCTGCCGTGGTGTATATGATTGCGTCGCATCACAGGGTTAGCATGATTTTTAACCCAAACACCAGCCAATGCATTCCGACAAATTTCATTATCTTCAAATGTCCCATGTGCATGATCAGTAACATATATACCAACATTTTCACAATCACTAACATCACAATGGTGTATTCTAGGATTTGCAGCAGGACCGCTTACACATACTGCAGCTCCCACAACTGATGAACTTCTGATAATACAATGATCGATTGTAGGTGAACAATTTTCACTAACTTCCAAACAAAAATGTTTATGATGTGGTACAGTTGAAGTAACATTTGGAGTAAATTTCAATGTAACATGTCCCAAATAAGCATTTTTAGCACCCTCAACAAACATTACAGTTGATTCAGTTTCCCTTTCAAGAATTACTCCATCCGCAACCACACCAGGAGCAGCTCCAATTAGTGCAACATCAGAATCGATTACCAAAAATTCTCCTCGATAAGTACCCGAATGTAATAATATCTTTGCATTTCCATTTAAATGTTCATCAGCATGATCTAAAGCAGCTTGAATTGTGTCAAAATGTGGCATTCGCCTAACTGGGTCTTTTGCAGTACCATTATAATGGGGTCGTACGTGTAAACATCGTTTTTTTAACTGCCTAAAACTTTCTTTCCATGGATTATGATGCTCACTTTCTTCAAATGGAATAAAATCAAAACGACAATTTTCTGAATGAAATAGTGGTGTGTCATACTCAAATACACTTTGATACAACCTTTTCCAAAGATTATTATCATTAGCTATAACTTGAAATCGTTTACAAACTTGAGCTATTCTGCATAGATCTTGTTCATATAAGTAACTAAAAATTGTCAACATGACCTCATCTGGCAGTTCACATTGTAAATAATGAGCAGCTGAATTCGAATCTGAAATTTAATATTTTATTCATTAATTTAATGAAATTTCTTTACTAGAAAGTATATTAATATATAAATTAAAAACATAATAAACAAATTAAAACAAGGACTAACAAATGAAACATCAAGATTTATAATATAATAGATAAAATTATATAAAATACACATCAAATGTACATTATACTCATTTTAATTGCTTATTTTTATTCAAAATATTACTACATTAGATAAACAAATTATTATTTAAGGACTTCTAATTTTAGAAATGATTTTACTGTATATTTGTTTTACTTTAATAATTACAATACAGTAGTTATATACATAGTTATAGTATTATTATTTGAATTAATCGTTATCATATTCTACCAAACAAATTATGTTTATATTTTATGGTTAGACAAAAAGAATATTCATCATAATAAAGTTAAATAAAAAATTAATGATAAATAGGTACCTAAATCAATTAAAAAAATAAGAGGTATATAAATTACTATGCCTACAAGTATATATTTTATATATAAGTAGAAAATTCAAGTGGGTTTCCAACATGGAAATATCTCAAATTAATTTATTTTATAAGGAACACCATCATAATTAAAATACTTGCTTTGGACCTCCTCCAATTTTTAGACCAATCTAAATAAATAAAATGGATAGTTATATTTGTTTGTTGGCTACTATATGTCAGGATGTCCTCTTTTACATGGTGTTTAATAAATTAAGTATTATTTTAAATCAAAATACTTTTAATAAATACCAAAAGAACAAATAATATTTCATGTCATTATGTTTAATTTAAGGCAGTGTTAGGTTTAATATTACTTAAGTAGTAATAATAACTAGTAAATACTATTATATACTATGTATCTATAGAAATTATATAAATGCAATATAAAATAAATATTTAACAAAACTAATAAATAAATAATAAAATCTCAAAATGAAATATCTTGAAAATATTTTACAAACATTCATTATATATATATTATCTATAATTTAAAATAATCAATAGTATATTTAAGTATAGTAACTATTTAAGAATCACAAATTTATTTTAATACATTATATTGTTAGATTGTTAATTTAACATAAATATTTTACACTTCCTATAAAGCGCATAGGTATATGAATATGGTAGATACTTTATTGATTAAGATTTAAACTTTTAAAAATAATATTTAATTTTCTATACTTATAAATTCTCCCATATTATTTTATTATATTAAAAAAATTATAATTATAAAAACAAAATTTAAGTATAGGTATATACATTATATGATAAACACAATTTTAAAATAAATTTATCATTTATAATAGTTTATTTTACAATATTGACAGTAGGTACTAGGTATATAGAAATAACTTATAAAATAGAAACCACATTATAACTCAATTACATTTAGAATTAAATGATAATTTCAATTACTTAATATTTATAAAATAAAATAACATATTAGTATATATGTGTTTATTTTAAAAATGTTAATAGGCTCGGATATAGGTATTATAAAATAGGGACAGATCCAACACAAGATAACAGGGAACATTTTACATCTCAGTACCTATTGTGTTTTTTATAATTAAATCTTAAAATTTACTAAAATAGATGCTTAGTAAAAATTGCATGCCTATAACTCCAATATTTACAAATTTATGAAAAAGTAACATTATAATTGATTATATTAGAATAATTTGAAATAGTTCTCATTTGGTCAATATTGTATTTAGAACACATTTTGATACATTAAAATGATTTGAAGAAATGAAAAAAATCCAA
>CM023359.1:61884526-62045064 GCA_013282895.1 Eriosoma lanigerum | reverse complement strand
CACATTTTGATACATTAAAATGATTTGAAGAAATGAAAAAAATCCAAATATGAGTTCTTATTTAAGAAAATAAAAGTTGTATTATGCATGCGCAGAATACAAAAGTTAAAAATATTGTGAGCCAGAAAAAAAATAATATTGTCTAGTAGTTTAGTTTCATGTTACGCAAACAGTTAAAAAATATGCATAAAGTACCAAGAAATAAAGTGTTTCCTATTTTTGTGGATACACAGTATTTAAATTCCAATTTTTATCATAGAACGGAGAAGGGGAGATCATCTCTGAGTCTGCCTCTAAAGTAATAAGTAAACAGTAAATTTTCCATTAGTTTAAACCAATTTATCACTTACTATCAGAGCTAGTTATTGTACATGAAGTGTTTCTCCTGAGCCGCTTCCGAGCAGGTTGAGATAAAGGTGGTGTAGCAGCTGACTGTAATACTGACGCAGTAGCTGATGCTGTAGGTGATGTTGGGCGTGTAGCAGTAGGATGGACTGGTGCTGTAGCATTAAATCCAGCTGTAAATCCAACATCATGTAAGTGTAAAGGTGACTTTCGACCACGTAAATCATAAGGCGGCACATGTTGGAAGTTAGTACTAGTACTAGCTCCTCCTGGAGTTGCATAACTGCCACTTGCTGCAACTAATGGCTCACATGTTACTCCAGCATCTACAACTCCACCTAAATAATAATACTTAATATTAGTAATTTGAAAAATAAAATATACATATTAAATATATAGGTACCTATAAAATATTTTATATATTATTATTGATTTCTAAAATAATAATAATGTAAATATCTAGTAGATTATTGAAAACTAGGTAGTCAAAATTATAGATAAGTAAGTTGATAATTTGAGGCCCTAGTACAAAAATAATTATGGCTCACGTAATATAGACTGCAATAGTTCATAGATATAGGTATATATATTATATTGGGGGCCCTTTGTTATGAAAAAAAACTGGAGCCTAAGGCACTGCACCGCCAATTTGTCCGGTACTGTTTATACTATATTAATTAAGTTATAAGTGTTATAGTAGTGTTAAGAATCTTCAGTTACCTATCAATTTATAAAGAATTTGAATACCTATAGAATATTAATAATTTAATATAGTTTGATCTCATCATTAATGAGAAATTCTATGAAAAATTTAAATAATATTAGGTAGGTACTTAATTAAAACATACAAATAAATACAAAACACAGCCTTGAATATTATTATTTAATTATTTTATATAATATTAATAATGTAATTAGTTACTAATAACTAGAGAACCTAAAACTAGAATATATTATAATATTCTTATATAGGCTCTCTATATAAATCTCCTATAACTCCTATAATTACCTAATTATTTATTATAGGTATATAATTTTCAATATATAAATTCCCTTGTAGATTCCTTATATATTATTAATTTAATTTAACTTTTTATTTATTATTATTAAGGTGAGGTTAGTATACATTTCTAAGAGTAAATTAATTTAAATTTAAACTCAATAGTGTAAAATTACAGGATAAATTTAAATAAAATTGGATATATATATACTTTACCTTTTAAAATATATGTTACATGTGCAAGTACATGCAATTTATTAAATACAAGTATTTATTTAATGGTTCAATGCTTTGAATTAAATTAGAATTTCAAGGCCTTGGCCCATGAAAAAGTAATTTATAATAGTTTAGGTATAGATATGATTTCTTTTTTCTTTATGAAACTCCTTGAAATAATAAACAAAATAATTTATTTTATGATAATTTATGTTCAAAATAGTTTGTATTGACAACATTTGTCATTATTCCTAACTAGTAATTAATAGTTTTCAATATTAAAAATTTAGATAAGTACTACTTATTTATTAAGACATAAAATAAATTATAACAAACTATTTACACAACCTAAAGATCCTTATAGATGTAAAGAAATATAATACGAAAAGCTTACAATTAACAATCAAAGGTAATTATATAATTATAAACTTCAACATTATTGTCTATTGATATTTAAATTGCAGCTAATGGCTTCCAAGTGAATACATTTAATTTAAATTCCAATTAATTTTTTTAGGTATTATAGAATAGAAAAAAATGAAACCCTAAGCAATATAAGTTATTACTCAACTCATAATCAAAATGAATAAATTCATCTACATATTTAATAAAAAATGTCTTATGGGTTATAAAAATAAAAACTTTATACCCAAATTATAAGTTCAAAATCACAATACATTAAATTTTATATAGGTTACAAGATAATATAAGTATTCCAATTTACAAGTAAATGTAATTGACATTGGGAAAAACATTGTGAGGTATTGGTATGAAGGTATTTCTATCCAAGGTCTATAAAATTATAGCTGGTACATATGCAAAAGATTAAGGTCATAACAAAATATGTAATAGCTAAAAGCTACTGACTGAGGCAAGATTGTACAGATGGTATGATACAATATACCTACAGTTGTTGTCTTGCTGAAACAAAGGGATTAGCTTGAACACCAATATAGATAATTATTTAAATAGCACTATCTCACTGTGAAATGTACACAATAAATGTATTCAACGATGTACCCCGTTCACAGCAATAAAAGGGAGGAGGGGGCACCAAATGTACTAACTGTGCACCCCAAAATCATGATCAAAATCTTT
The DNA here is from genome assembly GCA_013282895.1 of Eriosoma lanigerum. Classification (NCBI taxonomy): domain Eukaryota; kingdom Metazoa; phylum Arthropoda; class Insecta; order Hemiptera; family Aphididae; genus Eriosoma; species Eriosoma lanigerum. Next base: position 62,042,405 of record CM023359.1, on the reverse strand, counting down.
GGGTAGATTCTAGTGTCGTTATGTAGTGCCAAAGTGGCAAAACGATGAGAGCCTCGATTATTGATTTAAAAAGTTTCGCTAATATTTCACCTTGATTGCCCATTTCATTGTTGACTATTTAGGCCTTAGGGATGGCTGAGAGGTATCACCAACGACCGTTACTTTACTCACCGGAATTTGACGTCCTGGACGGAATCGGCAGGCGATTGGTGCCTTTTCTCCTAGTCCTCCGGGTATACGAACGAGTCGAGCTGCACGATGCGCTCGGCATTTTCTTCGAGGATGTTTTTCGTACAATTTTTAAAACGCGTCGCGTACAACGAAATGAATTAACACGAATAATATAATATAAACCTATAGGTACTTAATTGATACTGAATATTTATGAGAATTACTTGCGAGTTAATACAAAACTAAAAATAATAATTTAAAAAAAAAATTCACTAGGTATTTTATTATTATAATTTCTATAACTAGGCACAAGCTATTATAACTACACTACTGTATTACTATGTTATTATCGTACGCGCATACACAATATACCTACGACGGATAGATACATACGGAGACACCGTGCGCGCACACGTACACAATATTATACACACACACACACACACACACACACGCACACTGGCCAACTAGTAACTACACGGAGTCTCGATAATATTTATTTATTATTTATTATTTATATAGATATACGACACATCGCGTACGTGTATGTGTGTATTATAATATTTTATTTTATTTTATACATGTATACGTATACATCCAATACGTATATTATGTGTATGCGCGAACGCGACGACGGTGGCGGGCGAGCGCTCACACACTCACAGCACTCACACGCACGAACGTATTCGTACACAGCAGACACACACACTCTCACACAAATGACTCGCTCTCGCGCACACACTCTCACGGTCGACGGCGGCGACGAGACAAAAGAAAGGAGCCAGGCGGCAGCTGCTGCTGGTCATGAACGACGACGACGACGTCGCACGGACATTTTTTTATTATTATTCCACTCTCGGGCCTCGGTTCTCAAACGCACGCACGCACACGGTACAAATTCACACACACACGCAACCACGGTACTATGATATTACCACTACCCGACTACCTCCTTACCATCACCACCTACTATGAAATACCCGTTCAGCTTCAGTGTTCACCATCACCGTGGACTATACCCATTACCCAGTTTATTTTATACCACACTACCGCTGTACACATGCGCGCACGAACCATGCGCATAGCACTCTGTCGACGACAGCGAACGATGTCGAGCGATGGGCAACGACGACGAACGTTAATGAAAAAACAAAAAAAATAATAATGTATACGGGTGGATTGTCGACGTCGCTGTGTCGGCTCCGGCTCTGTTGTTGTGCACGGAGAGGGGTGAGGGCGCCCTCGAACCAATGACGCGACCGGGAACCGGTCACGTGACACTCCGGACAATAGACTACGTTAATAGTAGTCGGTAGACGGGCGTACGGGTCGAGGCGCGAAGGGGATCACCGCCGTCGGACGAACGAGTGAAACGCCGCGGCGTTAACTTCCAATGTTCATATACGAAATTACGAACGTTTTATTTCGTTCACCAATCACCGAGTACAATTATTGCACCCGTCGTGGCCTCTAATTTCACAAGTCTATAATTTTTACTTTTACTTTGACACAACGTTTGGCATTTGCAATGTATTTTTAAAATATCATGTTTTTTTATTATTATTCTTTCTTTAATAATATGTGACATACCTTTTTTTTTTTTTTTTTATGGACTGCTTAAAAAATGATATTTATTAGTCTTGTCATATAACTGATAAGATAATAAGATAACATTTTATATCTGCCGTCTACAGTTATCTTTTATTGGTTTTTTTTCATAGTATTTTATTAGTTTTGTTACTTGTTTATATTTATGTTACTTTTATATTGGAATATTAAATAATATTTGCTTGCAATCTGGCTTTTGGGTCTGGACATAAAGTCGAAAATATTTCAAATTTCTTATCAAGGTGTATATTATAAGGAATACTCTAATATACTTATAACAATTTAAAAACACAAAAGCAAGACTTCAACCCTATATTTATTTAGGACGAGGTCGTTTTTATGGTGAATGTGGAATGGTGATTACTAGTGAAGCATCCTTTTAAAATTTTAATGTCCGTTTAATTTTCAATCAATAAAATATAATACTATTTATTACACATTAGAGACATTGTTTTTGTTGTTAAAACTAATACTTCCCACGAACTTATAGTATAAATGTGGATGAGTGCCTAGTGCCAATAGAAAAAAAATAGTTACAAAATTTCTATTCTATAGTGTAATATAAAATATGAATTTGAATAAAGGTAAATTATACAGTAGTTGCATGTCAGGTTATCATGTAGATTAGATACAATTTGTCCTTACTCCCTCCTACATTATTAAATAACAATTAGGTAGGTATCTATATTTTACATTTTATGATTTAAAAAAAAATAGCTCCCAATAAATAAATAAATTTGTGATATTTCTTCATATACCTCACCACATAACAAAAGCTTTAGCCATGGCTTATTATAAAACTATTACTAGCTTACTATATATTTTGTAATTCCTTGCATTCAAAATATCCCATATTATAAAATATAAATACATAATTTAGAAATGATTAATTAGGTTATATCACACTTATTCAAAATACAATTTTATTTATTTATTATTGTTATACATATAATCTGTATAATTATAACATAGGTACCTATATCACATAGAAAAACTGTTATTCTGTTGCTCTGCAGTGTGCACCATATGCCTAAATAGTAAATTGTGAATTGTGATAAAGTAATCAATAATTATGATATCTCTTATAACTGGAAAGTTGAGGTTTAAACAATAATTCAAATATATTTAAGGTATTTCATTATATTTAAAATTTTAGTAATAGATACTAAATTGAAAGTTCTCTCATCTTTAAATTAAATTAATCTTAAAAATCTTAAAACAAAAATAAGAATTTATGATTACCTATTTATAATTCATGATAATTATTGAATTTATATATTATCAACTACTGTAAATTGTTATAGTATCTACCTATTATATTATTTTATTATTTGAATTTATTATTTTGTAAATTAAACGGATTAACTACATATTAAAAATAAAAATGTGAATTAAATCATTTTTTGTTTAATTTTTTTCAATATTTAATAATTATAAATATAAATTTTTACGATGTTGAAAAAATGAGTTTTACTAATTTATTTGAATAAGTTTTTTTTTTTAATATATTTAATACTATATAAATATAGTTCATCATAATATGTGATATGTCTCATACTTGTCTGAATAATAATTGCCTATCAAAATATTAAAACAATATATAATTTTTATTATGATACAATTTGAATTAAAATAAAATAAATTAAAAATATATACTTAATTTACAAATACGTTTTGAGTAATCAGTGCCAACGGAAGCTGTTTCGAAGCTCTGGACATTATTCTAATTTTTTTGAAATTATGGCATAGTAAAAATTATATCTTATTTGAATGTGAGGCCCTTAACTCAAACTTCCATTCTGTCGGCACTGTTAATAATGTAATTAGTAAAATAACAACTTGTTAGTTACAAAATCTGTTTTTGTAAATCAATCTGTAACTATAGGTACTTTTAAATTTAAAATGTGGGTACCATAAATTTATTATCTTTAAAAATAAATTTGATTATTAGTATTTTATAAAAGTAAAAATTCTATATGTTTTTATATTCTCATTAAATGTAAATTTTTACGATATACAGATTTTAAAAACTACAAAAATGTTTCCATATTTTCTAAGATAAAATTATTGTTTAATAATATTTCATATTATTAAGTATATTTCATTTAAGTAATTATTATTCTTCTTGTTAACAGCTTATAAATAACATAATAATATTGTATACTACCAAATGGAAACAACAACATTAAATAAACTTAATATTGTTCCTATCATGAACAGAAGTGAATTAAATTGTTCATATAAAAATTGTGTTCTGGAAAGCTTTTTTCTATCTGTAATATATGTATCCAGTTTGTATGTATGGAATTCTCAGCATTCAAGGTAAATTGTATATTAAGCAATGCAAATATTTATATACAGGGCTGTAGTGGAAGGTAAAGAGTGGAATATGTCATGTACCTTCTAATAGTTTTATTAAATGTATTATCCTGTCTCAGTATTAATTTGCTGTATAAAATGTATGTACATATATGTATAATTGTATACAGTATTCCTATAAAAAGTTTCAAATTTATAGTATAGTATACCCTCTGTATCTTATATGACAACACCACTGTATATATATATTTATATAACTTAATGTAATTTAAATTTGTTGACACTCAACTATTATTTTTGTTTAAATATTGTTTAGAGATCACCCATCAACTATAAAAAAAAGATTCCTCAGCGTTTCATTCATGCTAATATTTTCACCATTATATACATGGTACTTTATTCATGAAAAAACTAAAGTGAGATTTTTGAGTTTATTTATTAGATTATAATTCATTTATTATTATTTTTAACTTGAAATAAAAACTTTTAGGTGCCCATCTGGTATTGGCTGGGTTTAAAATGGGATGGCATATTTATATCTGCTGTAACTTCACTTTTCTTAACATGTATTCTATTTTTGGGTTCGATTTGTTTAATTTGTTGTAAAAATGTCCATATAAAAAATGTCATAAGTAAGTATTTAAATTTTTAATAGGTACAATAATTTTAATTAAATTTCTAATACAATTTATTTATACATAGGTGTTGAAAATATAAAATCAAATTTTACAGACTTGATTTGGATTAGAAATTACGTGGTAGCACCAATATCGGAAGAATTTACATTTAGAGCCTGTATAATACCCCTTTTGCTTCAATGTTTTCAACCAATGACCACTATATTTATTTGTCCTATTTTTTTTGGAGCCGGTAATAGTTTCTTTATAAATGTAATTAATATTGCCATCATTATTATTTTTTTAAATTATTTTCTTTAGCTCATTTTAATCAATGGATAGAAAGAATGCACATAGGTATACCATGTTTAGAAGCTTTTTTAATGTCAGGTATGTTATTTAATTATTAATTGAACGGTGACTATCTTAGCATGATAACTGTTTTCTATATGTATTTATAATCTATCTAAAAATAAATTTTAATGATTGATTCAACACATAAGATACAATTTGTATTATTAAGATTATGTTTAAAGGGATTATCTAAAATCTACGCATAATATAAAATGTTTATGTTTGTCAGTGTTTCAGTTTATGTACACTACAATATTTGGAGCATATTCAGCACTATTATTCATCACCACTGGCAATATTATAGCACCAATTATAGCTCATAAATTTTGCAATCATATGGGTTTTCCTGATTTTCAAGAAATGCTCCTACTTCAAGAACCTAAACGTAGCTGTTTACTTGTACTATCTTTAGTGGGTCTAATACTTTGGTGCATATTAATTAAATATACTACCGAGTCCTTGATATATTTTAACCAAATGGACTGGACTGAAATAAATCAATGTGATGCAACAAATTCTAGTAATTATTTTGAGCAAAACAATTTTGTAAAATTGTAAATAGAAAACCTTTATTTACATACACACAAAAAAAGAATATTTATAGCATTTTAATAATTATTTTAGCTCAAAATTTGAATACAAATACTTTAATTCAACTTGATGTTTCTAACATAATAACAAACATATTAAATAAAAGACTGAAAAGCGTAAACTTGTTATTTTTTTTTTTTTTAAGTCGAAATAAAACACAAGTTAAGTGTATTGATTAGTCGTAAATGAAAATAATAGTTTTAATAGAATATATTTATGTAAGATATCACAAAAAGTTATCATGCATTACATATTAAATGTTTTAAAACACTAAATTTTTTTTATTCTAAAAAATATTAGTCTACTATTTTTTTTCATTTACATACTAAACAATATATTTATGTACAGTTATTAATAATTTAACAATATTAGAAAGTTTAAATATTATGTATTACTGTAAATTCACATGAAAGTATCAGATTCGAATTGTACAACATAATGGTAACAAAATAATATTTGAACTAATAACAATAATTGTTCTCTAAAATTTATGTTTTTAATATTTGTTAATTTAATAAAAACATATTATTTATTATTTAATATTTATAAATATAAAATAAAATAAAATATACATATTGTTTTGAGATAATTGTATTTCACATGTTCTACTTATAGTTTTAATGATTTGACTGTTTGAGCCATTTGTTTAAAAACCAAAAATAATTTAATTTTATTGAGGAATCTATTGTTCCTGGGTACATTAACTAAATCACAGATTAAAAATATTAATCCAGTTACTGAATCAATTTCAGTATAAAAATCACCTAAAGAATAACATGAATTCTTAAACAAGATCGATACAGAGTTTCAAAAGTTAATTTACCAGTTGGTAAGATACTGAGATATTACTGATATTTTCAAGATTATGGAGTATGTATGCTGTTTATGTTGCCTGCAAAATATAAATATAACATTAAAATAAAAAAATATTCTTATAATTTATAAATAACAAACATTTTTGTAACAACAGATATTAGACTGACTTGCATCTTGAAATCTTCTCCCCGCCTCTTCTTTTTCATTGCCATCAAAATACCAAAGAGTAATTGCATACCTAAAACCAAACATTTATTAAAATAAAATAATACATTCAAATTTTAAACAATTTATATATTCAAATTTAACCTAGTTTTAAATGCTGGTTGAACTTCGTGAGGATTCCTTCGATCAGACCAGAAAAATAATATACGGTCAAATAATGGTTCAATATCTGCAACTTGATCACTCCAACCTTCAGGAAATATTCTTAACAAACCACCATTATCCTTTAGTACAAACAAATTAAATCAAACATTAGATATCTCTAATAATTAATATCACTGACCAATTTTATCAAAATATAAGTAGAATAATTTAACTACTATATAAATAATAACTATTAACTACTAGTTCCTTGACCAAGATATAATGCTATTAATAATTTCAATTTGATAATAGAAAATGCTATTAAAAACATGTGACCAAATTTATATTTATATTATATATCTACTGGTTAAGATGATCATTTTTATTTATTACAATATCAATTCAACTAATTTATAAATAATTATAAGCTATATAGTTAATGATACAATTGCTAAAAAAAAAAAAAAAAAAAAATTAACACGAAATATAATTTTTAAATATTAAAAAATACTTTAGAGCTTACTTTAATATCCCAGTCTTTGTTTAAATAATATATTGCAGTTATACATCGGCCATCTTTATTTGGATTATCTACATGCTTGACATAATGAGATCCATGTCCTGGATAACAAGCAACCATAGCCTAAAATTATAAATTATATCTTAATTAAAATGTATCTAATTATAATAATTAATAATATTAAAGTATAATAACTTGTAAATTATTGCATGTTATAAATATTTATAATTAAAATTTTTGCTTATACCATTTAAAAGAATAAAATTATATAACATTATCCACTCAAAATTAAGTAATTTGTATCTTACTATGGTTTAATTTTAACCAGATATATTGACCAAAACATCAATTATACATTATATTTAAGGTAAAACAAATATTTAAAAATTGTTTCAAATTATTCTAATACCTATATATTTTTAGTAAAATTGTGTTAAAAAGTTTTCAACATAACTGTTATTATTTATTATGAACAACTTATACATTGGTAAAAAATCATAAAATTTATATGTGAAAATGTAAAAATATTATTTACAATACAGCCAATGTAGATAGGTATTAAAGAAATCAATTTTAATTTAACATATTAATGCGTAGTTATTTATATTACTATAATAGTTTTTAACATTTTATAATATTATATCCATTAGGTACCTACATTAAAATATTTCAAATTATTAAAGTGTAATAAAGAAATAAATATAAATATAAAAAGATGTAATTGTTTTTAGATTATACTTGACATTAATATTTTACTTAGATAAAATAAAATCTTTAAAATTCAACATTTAATACTTATTTATTACAGATGAGATTTTTTGACTATATTAAAATATATAATTAAAATTACAATTTAAAATATTTCATTAAATACATTTTGCTACCTCAATAGTCTAGGTGTTATTAACATATTTTGTTTTAATGTACTTATTGGTAGAATTTATAAAATGTATTACATTTAAAATGCATTAAACCTAGTATACCTTTATATTAAAATGCTGATTTCTATGAGTCAATACAATATTTAAATTATAAAAGTAGATTAGATTTATAAGTATAATAATTTAGGTATATATAACTAAGATAGCAAAGTTTCATAACATTGTTATTTTATTATTTAGATAAAACTTATTTATATTTCTACATACATTCTTTAAAACTATCCAAAGATCATATAATTTGATTTATAAAATTAATATAGTAATATTAATATATAAAATATTAAAAGATCAAATTCTAAAACCATGTTTTTATATAAGAAGTGTGTTCTAGATACAAGAATTATTTAAAAACTTACTTTAGTCCTTCCATTAATAGTATAATTTCCAAGTTTTCCATTATCATTCATTTTGTTTGATCCCATAACTACAGCATCAACATCACTAATAAGTTGTCCAATATATTTACAACAATCCTCACGACCGTCGACCCAAATAATCTGATCGCCTCGTATAGTTTTGAGATTATTACTTGCTTTGTTTCTAACCAATTGGCCATCTTTAAAGACACCCATATTGTACAGATTCAATACCTCATGTAGTACGGTCATACCGCGTTCATAACCAAGAAAATTGTCCAAAACACAGACTCCATAAAGGTCCATGTCACGTATGATGTTACGACATAGGTCGACGTAATCATTGCGCTGCGACATTGGAACATCGGTACGGTTAACTCTGTAATTTACTCTTTTGTTTCGATTACGTCCCATTACAAATTCATTTTCTATAATAAAAATGCATTTAGAAACAATTTAACAGTTTAAATTTTATATTATTCATGTGTATACTGCATGTAACATATTATTGAGAATTGTTTTTCATTTTTACTTGATCGTTATTATATGATTGCCATATCTGATGAAAATAATGTGTCGTCGTTTTGTTTGGCTCGTCACATTTAGGTCGTAACAAAAGCGGCACGTAAAAGTTTGGACGATTATTTGTATTTAGCAAAAAACTGGCAGTGAACATGCAATTACGAAAAAACTTTCAATTATCGTAAAGGAAGAAAACATTAATTCGTAGACAGACGCGCAGACAAAATAAGATCGAGTGAAAATTAAAAAGTTTAAAACAGAACGAATTTAGCTAGAAATAATAATAAAAATTCGCGGACAGATTAATTCAGTACTGTAGTAGGTACTATACTACTGTCGTACTGCACGTACGCACTAGTGAAATACAGTATTCCTACATAATAATATGGCCCGTTATCAACGAAGTGATAATAGCAACGAATGGGAAATATATTTATATTTACCTATCTATCTGAAAGCGGAAATCTGAAGACTATAAATTATGCCGGTATATGGTTATATTGTGGTTACATTTTATGGTTACACGTTTTTATCACAGAATATTTTTTGCTTGTTACAGAGATGATAATGATTGATTATGACAATCACGATTTTTAACATTATACATTTTTTTTATATTATTTAACACGTTGTGATCATAATTGACAAATTAATGATGGTTGCGACTTATAGAAAACTAAATAAATTTAAGGTAACTTAATTATTATACTCTAATTTCAACATAAACATCAAAATTTAAGTTCTACGTTGTTATGATTTTGCTATATTTCCCGTTACTGATTAGATAGTCCGTGGATGTGAAATGTATGATTTCTTAATTGTGGTGATTCTTATGAACAGAGTACGTGTCATAATTACTTTTTTTGCTGTTCATCGTAAGTTTCCTGTATTTCTTGAAAATAAAACGTGATGCTTTACTAAATAAAAGTAAGAAGAATGCTGCATATAAGAAACTAGTGGAGAAAATGAAAGAAAGAAATCCCAAGGCAAATAGATATATATGTGTACCAAAATATTAATGTTCATCATATTTCGTATCGTCGAAAATTGAAAAATAAAAACCTGTGCTGGAACTGATGATTTGTCGCACATCTTGCAATGTACTTGGACAGACCTTGATTAACCTACTTTACTTGACTAACCTAACCAAATATAACTGTTGTTTGCACAAACTTTTTGAATGTGTATGTATCAAAGTTTATACAAATATGATTTGTAAACAACACAAACACAGTTTTTGTGCAAATGGTTTGATCGTGTGGGGGCTTTTATCACCACAATTAGTATTTGTATCATTTGCAGAATAATAACTTGTATTTTCTTCCCTTAAATTCAAATTTGTAAAAAACGTTAAAATCTGTATAGTGTTAATTTATTGTTATAGAGAATGGAAACGACTATATTTCTATATGAAAATATACTAAAACGCGAATACTATTTCCGATCTTTACAGTTTACACCGAACGGATTTTAAATATTGTTTTTTCATTAGAAAGAGGAAAAATTCTCTAGGGTGGCTAGTACTCTAGTAGCTCAATTTTTAAATTAAATAAATGCATGTAAATAATTTAATGTTTATATTTATAAAATTAGTAACATTTAAAAAGCGAGAAAGTCAATTTCGTACGCTCCTCTTTCGTCACTTCGGTCCTCAGAGAAATTAGAAGTTAATTATAACTAAGATTTGAATGAAATGATATTGCATTAAAAAAAACGATTGCGGAACTCAATGTAATAAAATACATTATACTGATGAACCGTTCCAAAAGTTTACTACGTGTGTAAACAGTAAACTACATATGAGAATAGTTAAACAATTTCAAGTACCTATGTTCAAGATCATAACAAATCTAAAATTAATTTTTTTTTTTTTAATTAATTTAAAAGTATTTCCGTCATTTTTGGTAGTTTTTCTTTTCTCAACAAAAAACTGAGAAATTCAAAGAATGAGTTAAATAAAATACCAACTAAATTCAATTTTCTACCAAAAGTATACTCTAGTTGTGTTGATCGGACAGTTATTTCTACCCAAAAAAGTGTCTTCAGACTTTAAAAACATAAAAATCAAACATTAATGTAAAATGTTAAAGTTTAAAGACTTATAAAAAAAAATTGTCTTTCAATTTTCAAAATAGTTTGTAAATAGATTTAGTATTATATGAATAGAAGGTACCTCCTATCTATAAAATTTTTAAACTGACAAACTCAAAATTGCAGGTAATATTAAACATGTTTGGAAAAAATTTCATTGCTCTATACTTAATCAGAAAATAAACCAATACATTCCATGATTTTACCACACGTGTAAATTATTTATGTAAATACTCAAAAAAAACCTATGATTAAAACTCAATTAGTTATCGTGAAATAAACAAATTTAAAATAACAGAAACAGTAATTTTGCCTATTTTCCGTCATTTTTTGGTAGTTTTTTTTCCCCAAGGAAAAACTTTTGAAAAATTCGAAAAATGAGCTGAATAAAGTATCAATATATGCAATTTGGTACAGAAAGGGTACCCTATTTGTGGTTATCAGACCATTATTTCTACCAAAATAGTGTCTTCAGGCATAAAAAAAAAAACATAAAACCAATATATACATTCCTCGCTTCGCTCATAATCTAAAATTAAATTTTTTCATATAAAAGGGAAAAAAATTGAAAATTGGGTTACTAACCACCGAAGAGAATTTTCTTTTCTTTCCAATAGAAAAATAATTATTTAAATAGGTTCTGCGATTATTTCAGAAAGAGAAATCTATATGTAATCACTTTGCATAAATTATATTTTAACGACTTTTGATAGATTGACAAGGTAAACCTCAAGTTAGTGTAGGGAATTTGAACTACTTCCGACGGCGACGTACACGTCTAGGCAGTTTTTCTATATACATTTAACAATTTTAAAAATGTTTTCTTAATAATGTAATACCAACGGGTAAAAAATAATACCCAAGTATAGGGACTTAAAATAGTTCCAATTTAATAGGTTAATGGTTTTTAAATCAATAATTGTTAAATAATGTCACCAAGTTTGAAATTAGGATTATCCAAAACACTTCACTGTCTTGACTTTCTAAGATACCTTAAACACCCAGATACCTAGTTGAAAATCTTTGGTGTTTCTTTTAATAGACGATAGGGTCAAGTACTTAGGATCGTTAGTGCAAAAGAATGGGAAGGAAAAAAAGGATAAAGTGTAGAAGTGATCAAAATGTTGGGTGGTGAATAAATAAATGGAATAGAAAATAAGTGTAGCGGAGATGGATGTATGGAGTGACTAGAGAGGATAGAATAAAAAATGAATATCAAAAGGATGGTATATGAATTGCATCAATTGTGGAGGATAATGATAGAAAATAGGCCGAGATGGTTTGGGCATGTTATGAAGAAAGATAATCATCTCTCAAAGGCAATAAGAATTATTATGGAAATGAATTTAGTTGGTAACAGTAAGAGATGCCTCAGAGTGTGTCATCTAAACATCGAAGGTATTTCAGCGGCTAAGAGCGAGATTTTATAAAAAATAAATGACGGTTGAATTATAGTATAATTTATATTGGCTGAAGTTTCTTTCAACATCACACCATGTTGCTGAAGCATATTTGAATAAAGGATATTAAATTACTGTTGAAATTGTCCTCTTCTGATTAACTATTTATAATATTATTTATTGTTCAAAGAATTTTAAATTCTTTATTATTTTGTAAAACTGAGTATATTTTATTTTAGAACGAGTTATTTACATTATTCTATTAAATTTTTAGGAACTTAAATACAATTATTATGCTCATACGAAAATATGCAAAATAATGCATTAAATTCAATATATGTGAAAATATGCAAAATAAAAATTTTACCATATAAATCATAATCATACAAACCGTGGACAATATTGACTACAATTTTATTACATGTTCTAAAAAAAAAAAACATAAATATAAATCCTAGACCTGCTAATCACCTATGACAGCGTTTCCCAAATGGTGGGTCGCGACCTACTACCGGGCCACGAAAATATAATACCGGGTCGCAGAATTTAATAAAATTCTCATATTAAATTTTGTTATTTATCATTTCGTTTGGTAATTTGAACATTTTAGTAAAAATAAATTCCTTAATGCAAATAACTATTATTTACAATATAAATAATAATTATTGAGATTATCAATTAGACTTTATGAAAAATCCGTATGACATTCGTTGTATTTATAAATACAACATACTAATAACAAACGTCGTTGGTTTTTATGGCATTTACCTATTAACTAAAAATGAATTACCTACTGATATAGCGTTGGCTAATTTTTTTTCTTGATAGCTAAAGCTAAATATTTATTTCACTTTGAACCTTAGTGTTTGACGACACACCTCTACGACGTCTTTCGTATGTATACAATTGCTTGACATCTTATATTTTATTGTTAGTTTTTACAATTATTATTTATTTATTGAAATTGTATGAAATACATAAACACGCGTCTTAGTTTCCAGTGTGAATATAAATATCTAAATACATATCTAATCCAAAAGAATATTTTCCTCCAATTAACAGCAACAAAGACTGGATAATAAATCTATTTTCAATCGATATTGAAACAACTTTTTCGGACTTTAATGTTGAATCATTAATTGAACTCTTGTGTGACATGACACTAAAAGACATATTAAAGGAACGGCCATTAATAGATTTTTGGTTACCTTCTCGTCCGGAGTACCTAGTTTTGGCAGAACAAGCGATAAAATTTCTCAAGCCTTTTGTCACGACCCATAAATGTGAAGCAGGATTTTCAACACTCACTCGTGTTCCTGAAGAATAAATATAGAAATAGGTTGGAAATTGAACCAGATTTACGAATCAAATTAACGTCATTTCCAGCCAACTTGGAGTATCTTGTTAAAAATAAGCAGCTACACACACATGATGGTAGTTTAATTTTTGATTAATAACTATATTTTAATTATTATATTATTGTTATAATACATACGATACATATTCAAATGTGTTTTATTTTTTCTTTTAATTACACAATGATAAATGAAAATATTTTGGTGGGTCATGAAGAGGAAAAATATTAATTACCGGGCCAGCTCAAACAAGAGTTTGGGGAACGCTGACCTATGACTCTATGAGTATTGGTGGTTACTTATTGCTTTTATGTGTGTGTCCCCCCCCCTCTTGGGAAATTTCTGAATCTGTCCCTGCTATCGCTTAGGTTATCATTGGCATGGATGTAACTAGGGGAAGGCTTGGGATCTAAACCGTTTTTAGCCTTCCCTAAAATATTTGCGATTTTTAATTTTTATATGTGTGATTATTAAAAATTATATGTATATTGAGCTAAAGTCCCTATTACTGAAAAACTCTAGTTACATCTATGTTCATTTATTTAATTATAGAGTATAGGTTTAGGTACTTATTGTTCTAGTAGCATATTTAAAATTAATTTTCTCTTTACTATTATAAGTTAAATAATCACCTTTATTAACTATAATTCATAAATTATAAAATAATGTATTATAAATATGACAAAGTATTTACTTATAAATTGAATTATTAATTATCTACTTATGCTTTATTTATTAAAATTATTAAAAAATAATAATTATAATCACATTAAATAAATTATATATATTACAATATTATTAACTATTTCATAAATATTTATAATTTCAATAGCAATAAATAATTTACAATGGACAAATATAATTTAAATTGACAGATATGAAGACTATTACAAGTCTCCAAGAACATTTAGACTAAAGGGCATGTGACATACCTACTGTATTGCATATATAAACTATACAAAAATGTAAATTTAGTTTATTAATTCAGAAAATCAATATTTTATGATTTGAGTTTTAAATAAATGTGTGCCAAATATATGAATTGCCTAGTTTAATCACAGAAATATAGTTGTATACTCTACACAACTCTTTAGTCTTAAATGAAACAACAATATAAAATAAATAAAACACAGCCTAATTTGTATATACAATAATTAAAAACAAACATAATAAAATTACATATTTACTCACACAATACATTGTATTAAGTTATTAAGAAAGCTTAAATTTATCAATAATACAACCAGAGTATTAGAAATGTACACATTAAATGGCAAAAACAAATATTAAAATACATTACAAAAAAAAAAAAATGTTTTAATAGAGAAAGTAAAAAAATTAAAAATCAATAAGTATCAATATCTCAATTATTTAATAAAGTAGGTAACACAAAATACGTTTTAAGCTAGGTAATTATGAACAATAAAATATCCAACAAGTTGTAACCGAATAGAAAATGTAAACTTAATAATTATAAATGTATTATTAAGTTAGAACTATTTCATGGCACATTTTTGTTGTTATGTTCTTGTGTCAAAAAAGTTAAACATTTAAATATAATACATTTTGGTCAGTATATATTTACATAGATAAACCTATAGTTATAATATTATATTGTTTTACTAAATTGTATATATCCTATAGAGACCTATGTGGACATTATTCAATTTCAAAACTTGGTGGAACAAACTTAATCAAACATTTTACTAAGAATCACTTATTTTACAATAATACCCTTTGAAATGTAGTTCACTCATAACCCTGAAAGTTTATCAACTTATATCATGTCTTTAGGTCTTATTTTTATTTGTAGTTTACAATTAGTTTATCTACAACATTTATTTTTATATTCTTGTCATCTAGTTCACACTGTCACATTATAACAACATTTAACAAATGAATCAATATTATTATGTTCTATCATTGGTTGGTGTAGAAAGTTCACGTTCAGTCACTCCAATTTTCAACAATTCTTTTAGCATTGGAAGTGGTCTTTTAGGCCATGTTCTTTTAGCCTTTAATTCTTGCGCCGCTTTTTTAATTTTTTCCATTTCTCTAATCATTGGATAAACTCTTTGTTCTATCCATTCAGATATGGTGTACTTATCAAATATCCCAGTTAATGATTCCTGAAATGGTCTGATCAAAGATAAAAGTGATCTATAAATGCGAGAATGGTCAGTCATTAATTCATCAACACGAAGCGGCGATGAAAATTCGTGTTCTACGTTGTAGTTGGTCATCCAACCACGATTTTTTGTAGTCACCAAAATAAATTCATTGTAGTCTATTTCAATATTATGTAATCTATAAAGCAACCTGGAAAACACAATAATAAACAATAATATTTATAATGTGTATACTGTACACTGTATATTTTATACAATTTTTAGTATTTGTGCAAGTTATACCTATTTAAATATTATTACCTAAAAAATTGATTTCCAGGAAACATGCACCTTGAGAATTGATCCCAAAGATAAGGATCAATATTCAAGTTTAAAAAATCTTCATCATATTCATTGCTGAGACCAAAAATACCACAGTTAAGTCCTTCATTCAAATTTGATTGTAATGATTGGTTCATGTAGCCATGAGTAGTAGCAAGAAGATTTACGACCATTGACGGTATAGATGACGGGAGGACTTCACATAAAACAGCAAAGTGATCATATCTAAAATAATGATATAAAAAATATTAAATTAATTATTATATAGTGATTAAAGGTTGATGATATAGTGGAAAATAATGAATTCAACATTATAATAAAATTATTAGATTACTATACCTCTGCCATCCAGTTATGACAATTCCTTTAAAACCTCCTGTAAACCGACTATTTTCGTTGGACATCAATTGTAACCAGTTTAAATTATTTTCCAGATGTCTTTTAACGTTGGGAATGTATAGAGTTTCACCAAATGCCCCTTTAAAGGCGCTAGCTGTCCACGCGTGTGGAAAGACGATTTGATATTTTTCCCAAACGCCTTGCATCACAAATCTGTACACGTCTTCAGCGTATACCCAAACCTAAAGAAATCGATTTAAAACATATTGAATATAAAATTATAAAATATGACAAACGGTTTACCATTGGTTCGACTAATTTCCCGATATCGTACAGCTGCATTGTGGCTACGGGTAAATGCCTTAACATGTCATCCCAAATAATAGGAATCGTGTTCGGTGATTTCGTGCGTACATATGTGGCCACATGCTTAACGTGTGACAAGAATAAATCTTCTCTGGCTTTAGATCTACATCTGAAACATTCTCCCATGTGAAACACTTCGTCACAGCCGATGTGTAAATATTTCACGTTTTCGTGAATCTCGAGAATCTAGAAAATCAAATATAAATTAATTTGGTTTAATCTATTATATATTATGATTTCATGGTGTCATCAATAATTAATTATCAATTACTTGGTCAACCATTTGTTCGACGAATTTTACGGAAGCGTTATATGATGGGCAAAGTGCTTGCGGAGATTCTTGTACTTCTCTCAAGTGTTCGAAATCCGGTAATTTTAACGCAAACTCCACGTGACCGAACGTTTGTATTAATGGAATTACTTCCAGTTCATTTTCCGCAGCCATTTTTAATATTTCTTTTATATCTGTCTTGGAATACGCGTTTCCAGCAGCCAACGACGCCAAGTTTCCATTCCAAGGAAACATGTCTTCCCATTCGAGCAAAAGACCAGTACCTCCAAATCTTTTTATTAACGGGAAGATTTTTTGAAGGTAAAGCAATTTGGGGGGAGCTCCCTTAAAATCGATATGCACTAATCGATGGGGAGGCACGTATGGTCGCTGTTGTTCGGTATTGACCTGCGTTCGTCGACTTTTACGAGCTTGCTGTATTTCTTCAATGAAGTTAATATCTTCATCTTTCTTTATCTTTTTGACTGAACCCGGAACGGGGGCTAATTGTTGTTGTTTGTTTAAGGAATGTTCGTCAGTTTCAAACTCAGACATTACTAAGGTATTTTGAATATTTTGAATACCTATTTCGCTAGTCGTATTATATTGTACACAAATTACTAGAAGAAGTATACTGAATAGTAGACCAAATACTACGGATCTTCGTCGACGCAATGAATTAGAAAATCTGCAGCCGGCGTATGAAGTTATCGTATTCTTCCACGAAGTCCTGAAACACACATCAAACATATTAAATAATGAAATAATATAATTTTTCTATATTGTTTAAAATTAAAAATAAATACATCAAAGTTTAAATGTTAAAATTAGTGAATTTTAAAAATATTTTAATAGGATATTTTAATAATTTAATAAAATTATTGTTTTTCATAATATTAATAACCATTAAAAATGATTATGTAGCGTTAGATTTGAATTGGTGGTAAGGTCTGGTGTTGTATGACAATTAATATTCAATAAACATGGTATTTTGGCATTTTGCGCTAAACATTTTTTAATATATAATAATAGAAATCTGTTAAAAAGAAGTAATATAGTAATATATTAGGTAATTTTTGATACGCGCAAATTTGAATGAAACATATTTTAATTTTCATTTCTTTATTCACAGTTTACACTACCTACTTTATTTTGAAAAATTATAATAGAATAATTTCCGTCAAGTAGGTATTTACGACCTACCTATATAAAAGGTATGTTAATATACCTATATATTAATATATGTATTATTTATTTATATATACGGAAAGTCGGAAAAGGTAATTTTATATTGTGGGCATATTTGTCTTTTGTGGTTATTGACTATAAATATTACTTAAGGCTGACTAATGGTAAAAAAAACAGTTTAATTCATGTATCTACGTGCTACATGTCTATAAGTCGAACATCGCCAATAGATTTATTGACAATTCTGAAATCGTACCACTTATCCTGACCAAGGAATAAAAATGTTCATTCAATTGTTTTTTGTAATCATTCTAAAAATCTAAACATAAGAAGTTTTTTTCTCTATCGTTGAATATTATTATTATTGAATATTGATCGGCAGGTCCCTTAAATAAATCCTAATTACGCGCGCCCGAGTACGATAAACCGAAAATATGTTTTTCTAATTTAGTGGGTCGCAAAATAGTTATTTATAGTTTTCAATACATAATTATATATTACTAACTTACTATTATATAAACTAATAGTTTAGGGTTGTGAATAATATAAAACCATTTTTTATGGTCGTTACGTAGAGACAAAGGTCAAGTTATTATAGTGTACAACATACCACACTGTATCACCACGATATTGTATAAATCTAAAAACTATCTACTATTAGAGTCAGGATAACCGATAACATAATTATATAAAAATGATATTTAAAAATCGTATCAATGCACCCATATGATATGCATGCGTTATTAATAAACAGAATAAAAATAGAAATAAATAGGATTTTCTATAGGGAACGTAACCTATCCTATAGTAAAATAATAGTACCGAACTACCAGAGAGTAGACAGTAGGTAGTTGTAGTACATAGATTATTTGCGGAAACAAAAGATTTAGTTACTGCAGGTGGTCTTCTTTGTAAACGCTATTGTGTATTATAATTTATAAAATTATTTCATTGTCGAGCATTTTTTACTATTTAAATAATAATATTATATAAACATAAAATACAATGCAACGATTATTGTGATGAAAATAATTTACTGCGAAAACGACAATTAATATTTTATGTAGATATATAAACCCATGCAATATAATTAATATACGTTTTATCGTTTTATTAATAATTTCAAAGTATCTATAGCTACCCCGATGATAGGCTTATAGACCCGAATAGATACATAGAGCTACATCAAAATTGTTCATTTATATATATAAAGAGTGCTCGAATTGGGAAAAATTTAGAGGGTTTTTAAATCTGCGTTTCAATAAAACTGCTGCTTTGCCCTTCACCCATCATGAATACATGAACAATTTTTGTTAAATACCCTAGGTACTACATTTCAGTTACATATATATGAATTCTAATAATCTATAAAATTATAATCTATGTAAGTTCAGTAAATGGATTTATGTTCGCTTAATTCACTCAAATTTGCCACATACAGTCAATCATTTAAAAAAACAATTTTTTTTATGTAATTCAAATTCCTATATTGATAGGCGATAGTAATACGCCAAATACCTACATGTTGTAGTAGGAATAATTTTGATTTTAAAAATGTATAATTCACTATATCATTGACAACAATTTAAATCCATATCTTAAGAAAAATTATGTCGGGCCGTTTGTGTTTGTGCCGTCCCCCCGTCAAAGTATAAATAAAATAGTTGGGTTGCGGAAAAAAATATGAAAAAAGTGGGGGAGCTCCGTCATCCCAGCGCATCCCTCCAATTCGAGCACTGTATATAAATTTATCACAATCTCAGTCTGTAAACATAAAAATGTATAACGGTATAATAAAAGCATAAATTAGCCTCTTATAATTTTTTCTCATTTGCACTAATATTGACTTATTCAGTTATTCTATTCATATTGTTGTGTGTTTAATTGAGCGCATTAACACGCTCGAAATAGATAGCCGATAAAAATCAAATATAAATGTGAAAACCAAATGTGTATTATGTAAACCTTTACGTTTTGCAGTAAAATTAAATAACTGTAGTATAATACTCGCTGATGATTATCGTTCAGAATAAAACACACACACTTACTATTTAAAACCGCAAATTTTTTACCGTTCAATACTGCTCACATTTTTATTTTAATTAAGTAAAGGGAATAAGTCATTTTTAAATGTTTGCCGTTTAAAACTGGATCATATTATTATTTGACAATATTTAGCTTATTAGTATATTATATTATATTATTATATAAAAATAAGGGTGAAATCACTCCGAAAAAAATAAAAATGCAGAAAATATCCTTAGATTTGTTACATGCGAGTAGAAAAAACATGTCATTTTTTTTTACCATATGATGATATTATAAGCATTATTGTTATTGTAGGTAAATCGCTATTATGAAATGTGTCGTATACGACTGTCTTTTAGCATTAATTTATATATTTATATATATAACTATAAGTATATAATATTAGGTAAGTATACAGAAAATTGTGCGGAATTGAACGGTGATTTTTTTTTAAACGTATCCGGTTGTTAGATCAGAAAACCTCCGATATATTATATTATAATGTATATACAATTCGATATTGTAAAACAATAGAATTCGACATAGTCAAAAGAAATCAAAGTCACTATAGTTCTGTACTATAATATAGTAAGCGTATAACCTCCTGCATTTATATAATACATAGGTATATATAGGTAATAGGTACACAGTACACACATCGCTCGACGACACGATGTGCAGGTGTGTATTTTGATTTGGACACGGTCGGTTAACACGAATCGATATTACTTTTCAGTTTTTGATTAAATCACGCTCTAAAAACTACTTTTTATTTTGTGATACAATTTTATATCGTTTTTCATTAAATAAAATCGATACATCCAACGAAAAAGGTAGTAACTCCATTTTGCAATTATTCAGGAGGAGCAAAATTAAATTCAAAGTTAATTTTTTATTCTATTTTTTTTTCAATATTATTTTATCATCTCTGAGGGATAAATGGAAATACAATCATTTTTGTGGTCGATAAAGAAAAAAATTCTTTATCACAATACAGTGTTAAAAGTCGTAACTCAAAAACGAAACAAATTGAGTTACTACCTTTTTCGTTGGATGTATCGAAAAATAATGATATTTTTTTCATACATACCCGTATGTAGGTTAAGTGTGGTATAAAAGTTGTATCTACATACTTGGTTCGTGTGTTCTACAAAAGTGATCAGTTTATGCTGATAGAGAAATATAGCCGATACTAGTTTTATTTTATAGTATAATATATATACTTAATTAATAATTATAATTTTCTAACATTAATAACGTAGGTTTTTTTATTAACCTAACCTACTCATATTCCCTTTACGCGTATAATACGATTGGCCATACGTTTATTTATACAGTTCCGCTTCTTTCGTGAGACACAATATATGTAATTTATTTCGATGATTTATACTAGTAAAATTAATAATTTAAAAGAAAAGCAATAGTATTGTAGGGACATAATTACCATCGATTTTATAAAATCAATTATACTACGTGTAGTACGCCGGTCGTACATAATATAATAGGACGCATAGCATGCGAGTTAAAGGAAACCGAATTGGCAACGAAAATATAACAAAATAGGTATATAGTTAATAAGTATAGACGTATGTTCACGTATTTGGAACACGTAGTTTTACTACTTATATTTTAGAGTGGTCATCAACCTTTTTTTACTCGGACCCACTTTAGTCTATTTTTTGCAATTTATATGTTTTTTTTTTTTAAAAAAAAACCAGTTTACATTATGCTATTCAAATGACAAATTATAAAACTTACACATTTTTAAATAATTTATGTTTTTATTATTATCTTGTGTCATACATTCACACATTAATACATTAATATATTATAATATATATTATACAATTATATAAAACAGGTATACTTTTACTCAATTTTTTTTAAAATTATTAAATGTAAATTACGACACAATTCTGAGCTTCTGCGACTCACTGATTGAAGATTATTGTTTAAAGAACTAATTTGTTTACTCTTTAGTGTAGCTTGCTAAGTTTCAAAAACGTGTTCTTTTATTATAATAATTTAATTGATAAGTCAGATAAAACTAACAGATATTTTAATAAACATAAAATACTATAAATAAACAAAATTAATAACAACTTGTGAATTAAAAAAACATTACGACAATTGTTTAAAAACAACAATGCTAATTGTTAGTGTAATAATTACTAATTATTATTAATGCATAAGCATAATATGTCGATGTTTAGATTTGAATCAGAAATCAATGGTATTTAAAATTCTTAAATAGTTTTCAATATGAATGTATATGATTAAACAAAGTAAAAATTAAAAGCAAAGTTATAATAGTTACCTATATAATTACGTATTTATGTTTATTTTCTTATATGCTTATCGCGTGGAACAAAATATAAATTATTGTTTATATAGTAGGTACTAAATAGAAGTATAATAGGTATTATATTTTTCATTGACAAATAAACATGACGAGGAAATGTATGTTAATTTTAGTAAATTGTAGTTTTTTGTAACACTATGATAAGTTGATAAACTTTATATGATATCGATATGATACATTGATATCATCATAATTAAATTAATAATTATGTTTAACCTCATATATACGATACATAATAGAAACCATTGATGTATCTGATATATAAAATTATAATGAAACTTTATTATAGAAAATTTATATTAACATTAACATATATTTAAATACTTATAATATTATGTCGTATTATATTTGTAATAGCTTTAAATGTAGATACTTATTATATCTTATTATTACTATATTCTACATGCTATATAATCCGTATAAAAATCAACTACCTTTTTTCTTAGTATCATTACGATGTATTCATCATTCATGTACCATGTAAGTGTTTAATAACGACTACGAGAATATAATTTTTTTTTATATATTATATTATTATACTTATAGGTACAAATACTAATTTTCTAGATGACTACGCTATAAAATATCTAAATATATCGAAATCTATTGTTGTGAATATAACATGATGTATACGGTATATCTACGAACAAGTCATGGTTGATGGTTTTGATAATAATGCTTTTGATGAAAAGTGATTAGCAAACTTTGACCTCGAATGGTTGTTCGTCGATCTCCATCACAGAAACACACAAAGACTAGAAAAATGTATTAAAGTATACAACCTAACCTATATAGCTCTAATGTACAGGACGATCATAATATTGTGTTACAAAAACAAAACAAAAATAACATTAAAAACGTATGTGACACCCACCATTTTATAAATATGAAATTCTGTATTGATTTTTCATTTATTCCAAATCACAGTTAAGCACTTTCTAGTTGAATACCTGAAAGTTAAATTTTTTTTAAAAATAACCTAACCATCAACTCTATGTCAAGTACTTACAGTTCTGATCCCGAAGAGGTTTAAATTACCATACAATTTAAAAGGAACAGAACTGCAGTATAATACAAATTTAATGGATATATCTTTGTAAAATTATATTAATGTATTAACTTTAATGAAATTAACAGCCAATGGCCAAGAAGTTACTGCTTAAATATATGAAAAAAAATTGTATAAATTACTTGCCAGTTCTATGGTTTTATTTAAATTATGTTTCGGTCAAATAAACACAACATTATAACTGTTTTGCTACTATAAGTACTTTTCTTTTACTAATACTGATAACTGCGAATCAGATTGTATACTAAATAAAATATAACGGTTAATATAATAATTATATCTTGCAAAGTGTGTATGTGTGTGTGTGTGTGTGTGTGTGTGTGTGTGTATTACTCGTATAAATGTACATAATATATTAATGTAAATACAATGTATATACGATTTTTTAATTTTCTGTAGATAATTAATAATTATATTAAGTACAACACATTAGTATGGACTATGGACATTGAAGATATATTATGTAAAATATATTAAGTTGAGTTATAAATATTATAAATTTCAATTAGAAATGATTGATTTAGTTTTGTACAGCCAACTTAATTAGATAATAAAACAGCTTTACTCCAAAAAGTAAAATATAATTTTTTTTTTAGGTTTGTAATGTGTATATATACTATATATATAATGTATATATAATTATATATATATATATATGTATATATATATATATATATGTTATAGTATAGATTAAGTTTAAACAAAAGGATACACGTAAAGGGAATAATGTCTTAAGTTATCTGAAATTATTAAGAAGCCTAATGAATAATAAATAAAAAAAATTTATTCGAGTTTACAAAAAGTTAATATAAAAATTATTTTATTTTTTCCTTTATATAATTTGTATATTAATATATAAACCCAAACAATAAACACTAAACAAACATATTTTATTTTCATTTTAAATCAGTATAAATACTAAATAATACCAATAATTATATAATTTCATCTAGTTTATATTGTTTCTATATTGTCAATTTTTAAATAATATAATAAACAGAAAAATATTG
Organism: Eriosoma lanigerum; assembly: GCA_013282895.1. Taxonomy (NCBI): domain Eukaryota; kingdom Metazoa; phylum Arthropoda; class Insecta; order Hemiptera; family Aphididae; genus Eriosoma; species Eriosoma lanigerum. Next base: position 62,017,352 of record CM023359.1, on the reverse strand, counting down.
ATCGTCCAGTGCCCGGTCGGCCGGCCATCGGCGTAAAATATCCTAATAGGCCACATTATTACTAAATATAACTCTAACAAATATAATTATGATTTAATTATATATAGTTATTAAGAAAATGTAAAATTCAAATGCGTTTTAAAACACTAAAGTATGTATTGTATCGTGCGGTGTATTTCCATTTCAAAAATACTATTTACAAAACTAATCACAGTCGTCAGTCGTGCCCTTATTATATGTTTATACTTTATTATAGTTCTATACTATCTATACACTATAATTAATATATTTAGTAATTGATACGATGATTGATTAGTTTATTATTATAATATTAATTATTATGTTGTTGGGTAAAACATTATGCTAATACAATGGGAACCGTGCAATCTAACCTAAATTTCAAATTTATACCTATCTATTAAAAAAAAAACTCAATGAGAAGTCAAGTATCCTTGAGTTGTGATAATGTATTTATTAAATAAATTTTTTATATATATGAGAAATGACAACTGGTGACGAATCAAATCGTAAAAAAAAATTATTATTATTGGTATAGATAGATTATACTGGTATTAACTACATAAAAAGAAAAAAAATAATAAAAAATTGACAATATTGTTAACAGTTTGACACAATGTTTAAAATGTTTTATTCGAAAAAAAGTTTTAAGTAAATATCTCATGGTAATAAGTAATACATACCTATTATATAGTAAAATTACCACGTTTTACTAAATGACATCAATACTCACGAGATAAATTATTTTAATTTTAAAGAAAACATGAACGTTTAGAAAATATTATGACAAAAATAAAAAACATTAATAAACATTCAAAACATAACTAATTAATATTTTTTTTGCATGTATAACTCAGTTCAATCACAAACTTAGCTCTATAATGGATACCTACATATACATTAGGTACTGCAAACGTAGCGGTTTTTTAATTGCATTGTTAGTTTTTTAAAATCTTTCGTCGAACAAAAAGTTTTGTCTTTTATGACTTTCACAAAAGGAAGCTATATTATAATATTTACAACTATTATATAACATCAAAGTATCGTGCCATGATAAAATATATTTGATAAAGTAGTAGTCAAAAGAAGTCACTATACTAAGCTAGGGATTTTTTTTAAATTGTCAAGTTTCTTTTTATGGAAATAATTTTTTTTAAACTAACTTATTGGCTGTTGAATTTATACTAAACGAAAAATTGACAAGTTAAATTAACTCGCGCGCAGTAAGGTTAGTACTAACATAGGTAATATACAAGTGTACTACTTTAAAAGTGGTAAAATGTTGGAATAGATAAGTTGATTATTTGGCCTAATATAGATCTATGAACTTTTTTACAAAGAAAATTAATATTTCCTGTAATTTTTAGTTTATAGATTTGAATATTTTATCAAAGTCTAATCATATACCTTAATATTTTTACAAAATATTTTGAAAATTGTGACTGACAATTTTTATCATGATTTTATCAAATTTTATCGTAGGGATTTGAAATTTATTTTACATATTTACATATGCAATTTACATTCGTGGTAAATTTTGGAATGGATTATCAGTATAATATTATATATTGTAATATATTGACATTGAGATTCGCTCAGAATCGTATTTTTTAATGCAATATCATTGCATTCAAATCTTAATAATTATAATAAACCACTGATTTCTTCGAGGACCGAAGGAACGAAGAAGGAACGAAGAAGGAACGTCCACAATCGACCTTTCCATTTTTTTTAAATTTATTTTTACCCATGATTCGTTCACCTCTTAGTTATAATTGTCGTATTATAAATAATATAATAATAATGTTTATTAATATAATTAACTCACCAACTCGCTATAAAAAGATAAAGTATGCTGTACCACAATGTTAACGAAAAACTAGTCCGGAAATATAATGTCATCGCGGTTATAGCAGTATATATTAACGAATGACGATTACACATATTTGCTGAAAATTGGAATTCATTTTTATTTGACGAAGTCGTTTGTAACTTTTTAAATAATACATACAAAATATTATAAAACACCATCATTTTTGAAATTGATTTTCGTTCGTGATTTTTTATTAAGATATCTGAATACTCAAATACAATGAAATGAGCAAATGAGCTATAAAGTTATAAAGTTCAATATAATATTTGAATATTTCCTACACTATATGTCTATATCTAGGTAAGAAATTAATTTATTACCCTATTTAATTAGCGTGCATATTTTACTATACATATTTCAATAACAATAAATGCATCTTGCAAGCATTTAACATATTTCGTAACTATCTATATATATAATGTTTTTACTGTTTTTATTATATAATATAACTCCGGGCCTTATTATATGCCATTATTAAATTAAAGTAATAATATTTTGTAAATATACCTACGCTTTATTCTCTGAATATAAAATTTTAACAGATTAAATGAATGATTAAAATTAATCATCATTTACCATCAACATTTTACATTATATATTTAAGCTTATTGTAATCGCATATCATTTATTATTCATATTTTCGCACTGCAACGTAGTCACGGAAAAAAAAAACTATCGTTATAAACATCCGAATACTATAATATTATGTTTAATTGCGTGAATAAAAATAACACGAATAAAAAATCGAGTATAATGTTGTGTATATATGTAGAATGTGTGTATGTATATTCTCGGTCTCTCATCAGAGGACCGAAACACATCGTTTAGCAGAATATCCGCGTATGGAAACAACGTGCGTGTGTGTGCGATATAGTTAAATACAGGGCGCGGCGTAAAAAAATACTAAATCTATTACACAGCAACAATTTGGCATTACATCATCAGAAAATACTGTAATTTTTATAATAAATTTAAATATAAAAACAAAGGTTAGGTTTGTAATAATTTATAAATTATATATTTGAAACGTCATCTTTAAGATTAACATATATCATATTGAAATGTATTTTGTAAACTAATAAATAGTAGTTACACGTAAAATGATTTAATACTATCAAGAAAAAAAAATATTATGGTGATAAGACAGTAAAACATCCCTATTGGTGCGAGCAAATATGCGATGGGAAGGGCTATGTATAAGAATAATCGAATATTAGATATTCCATAATTTTCATGGCCGATCTAGATATTTTAATTTTATCATTCAGTATAATAAAAACTGACAATTTAAAAGCCACAAAATTATACTTTTGCAACATGTTATCAAATTACGCACCACTGGTTAATGTAATAATATATATTAAAGTCCCTTCATATTTGTTATATTGTAATATCTCTCGAAAACTTGTATATTTCTACCGAAAAGAGAGATTATAAATTATATTATAATATACGCATGAATGAATATTGAATAGCTATTAATAATACAATTTTAGTTAAATCTTAATTAAATTTTGCCGAAACGTCGTCGTAATAATGAGGTTTTGTGGAATTTAGATTGATTTTTACGTCAGCTATCGTACGAGAAACGCAATGGTACTTATAAAGTTATAAATAATATTTTTAATTTATCGACTTTTTCGAAATAATTTTAACAAAATATGAACGTAATAATTATTTTCAAATAAAACGCCAGTGCTGTTTTACAAAAGAATATCTGAATAATCAATATATTGTTTGCCGATAAGAAAACGTTTAACAACAACCGGTCTTATGGTCAAAATAAAATGCAATAAAAAAAAAAATTATATTATATATAATGGGTTATTATAAATTATGCGTCCGTTAGAAGTAAGAAATGGTTATATTTTAGTCGTTATCGTTTACTGTGTATTTTACATAAGTAGACTTGTGCAAAATATAAAAAATACAATATAAAAATGATATCTTCTGTCTGTTTCGTATTCGTTTCATTGTAACCGTGAAATATATTTTATACTAACTCTACTATCACATTATTTTATCTATTATTTCGTTTTCATTTTCATTTTCTCTTCCTTTTAATCATCATTTTACACTTTATGATGAAGTAGGCGATTTATCTATTTTTTACATGAATGTAATAATACAATCGTATTATCTACGATTAATTAATTAAATAACGAGAGGTTAAGAATGAGTGCAATTAATAAACATTTGCTTAAACGTTATAGTTATTGTCATCATAAGTCAGGAGTTGGTATTTTAAATTAATTTTTCCATTCAATCAACTATCAGTGACCAAATATATAATTGAGTATTTTATATTACCTAAGTTAGCATGCCTATAGTCAGTCTTGTAAAAAATACTTTTGAAAAAGTATTTTAATACTAATATTTAAATTGGAATAAATTTGTATTCTAAATACTTTTAAAATACTTTCAAAATTTTAAAGTATTTAAATAAAAATACTTTTTCGTTAATATTAAATATATTAACTAGTGTTTAAAAAAATTAAAAATGTCTACTAAGTCACCCAATTGGATATAACTAATAGTTACTTTACATAAAAAATACTTGTTATTTTCATAACCTTCAGTCCTGATGTACAATGTACATTTCTAAAAAAATGGCAAGGAAGTGTGTAAAAATTATGAATTTTTCATAGTAGCTTAATTTTATAACGTATAAAAATAAAATGCAAAGAAAAAAATTTTATCGGTTCCTATTTTAATACAAGTATTTTTTTTCGTATAAAATACTAAAAAAATACTTTAAAAAATGTATTTAAAATATCGAAAAATACTTCAAAATGTATTTAAATACTAGTATTCAAATACTATTATTCGAATACTTTACAAAACTGCCTATAGTTTAGTAAATTAATATTGATACAAGATACAAAATATAGATGCGTATATCTTGAAAATATCAAGCTATGGAATACTGTCCATCCATCATCCATGGACAATGGTTATCTAAATATAAAACATATATATTATTATTATCTATATACAATACCCGATTAACTATAATATATTAAACCCGAAACAGGGTAGGTCGCATACCAACCTCGAAAATTTAATAGTAGGTAACCTGGTTTACCAATACCCTATAGTAGCTATACCAAAACATTATAACTGTATGTCGAATATGTATGTTTCATCATATATTTATACGGCTATACTAATATATAATAATATAATGTACTATGCTATTTATTGTCATTCGTCACATGCAGACGCATAGTCGAACATATAGTATACAGGATGATCAAAATATTAAGTAATCAAAATAATGAAGAAATTTTACTTAGCTACCTATTTTGTAATATGAAATCGTAATCACTCTGTATAATATTAAAGACTATATTATAGTCACACATTATACGAGACACATGTGACGGCTGCAATATACACGACGACGACCATATTTACATTATAATAAGTACGAATATTATTATTTATTGCATTATATCAACACACAAAATATAATTCATGTTTTATAATATGGTCCAACAGAATTGTCGAGAGGGACAGGGCAGAATGCAGACATGGCTGCAACACAAATACATAAATTAGAGTATACATACGAACGTATATGACTTTCTTTGTTCATCTTAATAGATAGAAATAAGACACCGTCGTCGTATCATGATTGTTGTTATAAGAAAATCGTTCGACAAAGCTATCTGTGATATTTCATAAAGACAATAATAACTTAAAATTCGTTCGTATTTACAAAATATTATATTTTTGTTTTATATTACGGTATATCTTAGATTCACATCGTATGAATGTAGGTACTTAAAAATATAATACTAGTTAAATTATTTTATTTAATTAATTCCGTACTTAAGAACGTATGTACATTCATTTTAACAAGATTTAATAAGGGTGGTGATATTTTAAAACTTTAATTTTAAATGATATTTTCTGTGCTGTTTCGATGACACATGAACGAAGACTTAATAGTATAAAATATGAATAAGAAACATTTTTCTTGAATTCTTACAAGCCGTGAATATATTTCATATAAATTTTGAAAATGGCATGTTATAATAATATATTTTATTTTATATATCGTAGTATAATCACACGATAAAAATAACGAAATTTTTATTCATCGGTTTGCCAACCAACTGCAACGATGTAATATAATATATATACTTAAAACACGGCCATAAATATGATCGTATATAATATATATATAAGTAAGAATATGTATATTTTCGTGATTTTTTTTTTATTCGGAATCGTTCTCTTCGATCATCCGAGGTAGTAAAATATTATATAATATCGTTGTTAGTCAGTCGAAACGATATAATCCTTCGTTCCGCGTATATACGTATATTTATAATTCGTCATATATAAATTTATAAACGCACACTTTAGACGGAGAAAATATAGAATAAAAGGAAGCACGCGACGTGTGTTAATATATATTATTTTGTTTTTACAATCCGCAGTGGAGTTCTTGGCGCGCATTTTTTATTCTGTGGTCTGCGGCGATCCGAATCATCTGCAAATGATTGTATAACGAAACGCATCGGTCACGGACTATTGTGTTCCACCCTTTGTTTGGCTGTGTGAAATTTCGTTCCGGTATGCCCGATCGGCAAAACCGCAGTCAGTGTCAGTCGGTCAAATCGTCAAATCAGTTGATATTTTACGCTCGAGATTTAACGCTTTTGAGTTAACGACACGCGGTGTATTCAGTTCGATTTGTTTTTTTAGTAAAACTAAATAATAGAAAAATATAATAGATGATTTATTGGCGTATAAAAAAACGTGGAAATTTATATATCATAACCTGAATCGATTGCACTATAGTATTGACCGAGTAAATTATTATTGCCATGTTCTCGTTCGAGAAAAAAAAAATTTACATCGAACTGAGGTCGAATAAAATCTGAGATGAATTTTACAGGGTTTAACAATAAAAATTCATTATTATTATTATAGCATCATATCCAACACCTACAAATGCAGTGACAGCAATGTTTAGAAAACATTTTTCTGCTTTTGGAAATATGATATTATATACATTTATACCACTCGATTCAATAATGTCATTATATTATTACAATACATACTTGCCAAATCTCTTAAAATATTATATTAGTTATAACAATAATAACAAAATTGCTGTAGTTTTTAAATCGACAGATCATTAGTGCGTGGATTTTGGTAGGATTTCTTGAACCGTATCCACATGACTACACTAACCACACAAAACATCAGCAACACCAAAAAACGTAACTGCTGTTTACAATATACACCACAGCGGCATAGCAGATAATTGAATTTTTGTTAGTGATGACAATTAAAAAAGAAGACCGGACATAATATTATTATATACTATATTAACATAATATTATGCTCGTATTAACAAATTTGTTTTATATTCATTGTATTTAAATTCTTTGTATTCAAATATAGACCATTCCGATTGTTTTAAATACATTATTACATAAAACAAATCGATACGGAACAATTTGTCGAGAGCCTACAAGGTAACTCCTATTATTCATCAAATTCAATTAAAAACTGATTTATTTCATATATAATAAATAGTAATACATGAATTGACATACAAATCCAGTGTGTGCCGTGCAATGTGCGTTATATATTTATAACGCGTATAGAATAACCTAAGGTTTTAGACTAATGCGTTTTGACATGTTTCGACGTACCAGCTTTTATTTAACTAGGTTTCTGGTTACTAATCTGGATATTAAACCTAATTCTAATTAGGAATCGTATTACAATTTAAAGACTGTAGAAATATAAACAATTTTTAAGATCTAAAATATAATATAATATAAATTATATTTACATTTTGAAGTTTTTCGATTTATTTTTTACAAGCCGGAGCTTATACATAAATTATTGTTTTCTTTTAATTATTACGAGTATATTATTATCTCAATTATCATTAAACGTGCACTGCTATTGACATTATAGTTTAATTTATTTTATGTTCGTCATCCAACGGATTTAAATAATGTTATCTATGAAATTCTTTACAGTTTTAATATACCTATACTTATATAGTTATATAAGTACTATAGATATAGCCATTGAAATAAATTATTAAAAATTTAAATAATAGAAAATATACATTTTCAAAAATACAAGTATAATAATTATGCAAAATACAAAATTTCATTAAGTCATGATTAACAATTTGTTCATAATATTAATAAAAAAATATATTTATCATCTAACAATGCATTTAATTGTATCTTTGTTAAACCAATATATGTTTTGCTTAGCTCAGAATCTAAGTCAGTTCAATAGCCAGAGATGCAGTGAACTTAATTTTAATAAAAAAAATTAATTATTAACCAATCATAGTAGTTATAGTGATTCGTTAACGATGATATACGATATGATGCGTTTAACGATTTTCTGTATATCACTTTATTATATTTGTAGTTCAATTTGTTTATTGGCTTTAACTCATAATTTTAAAATTTGAAGCAGATGGAAGTTAAAAAATTATTTTTATTATTAAATTAAACCTACAACATAAAAAGGTAATTTATTTAGATTATGTTATTTTTATTTCATTAAAAAGACTTAAAAAATACGATTTTATCATCCTAGAAGAGAAAGTATTACAAACAAACAAAATACATGTAAACATTGTTTTTCCCATAATTAATATTTAACATTAGTAAATACTGTATTAAAATATAGTTCATTGAAAAAGGTGAAAATAATAGACGATTCTAGTAAATTTTATAATACGAATATAATATTATGATTATTTAATATAAAAAATGCATTCTATGAATCGATTCGTTTTTGAGTTACGATTTTTAACACTGCATTCTGATAAAGGATTTTTTCCTTTATCAATCACGAAAATGATTATATTTCCATCTATCCCACAGAGATAATAAAAAATTAAGAAGAAATTAACTTTGAATTTTATTTTGCTCCTTCTGAACATTTGACAGAATGGAGTTATTACCTTTTTCGTTGGATGTATCGAAATAATCGATTAAAATCAAAATGGGTCAAATATTAATTAATACATTTAGAGAAAGTTTTCGAAGCTTTGATATATTTTATTAGACATATATTATTATTTATTATACGACTAAAATAATAAATGTTCAAAGTGTTAGGCATAGATCGTAAATCTAATAATCAAATTTAGATAAGACTATAAGATAAAAGATATTTAGTAAGCAAATCGTCTATATAATGAAGTGAATGGTGAATCTCTTACATATAGTAAATAAAATAGTTTTCTCATAAAATCATCTAGTTAATATTGAGATAACTATATTATATCATTATATATTTTTATATACATTTAAATATCAGTTATTTGATTTTATTACTAATTTAATCATCACAATTATTATTATTAGGTATTAATTACACTGATATACGTTTTATTTTATTAAAAACTATTAAATTATTATAAAGATCTATTCAAAATTATTTAGATGATAATAAATAATATGGTAATATTCGATAGAAATACACACATAATGTTAGTATGTGACAATAAAAAATATACATACTATATAATATTATTTATTAGATTTTTGTTTTTAATTATTTATGGTGTACAACTTTAATGTAAATGCATTAAAAAATATTTTACGTTTAGTTATTTTCTAGAATTTGAGATATTGAAACCATTAATTAATTTTATTCACCAGTTCGTTCAAATTAAAATAGAACTGTTTAAGACTTTACGAGTACTTACAAATAATCACATAGTTTTTGAGTGTATCCATATGCAAGGTTGGGCAAGTTAACTAATTTTTTAACTCGTTAAGTTATTTTAAAAATTCTTCAGTCAAGTTAAATGTTAAAAGTTACTTTTAATTTTAATTTACTTAAAAATGATAAAAGTTAATTTAAAAAAAGTAACTTAACTTAGTTAAATAGTTAAAAAAAACTATGTTTTTAATGTTTGTGTGCTTTGTGCATGTACCTTTAAACTTGTAATACGTTTTATTGTTCAACGACTTATTTTTAATTTTATGAACATTATAATATAACTTTAATTATATATTTGTTATATACTATCTAATAATAAGAAAAACAATAATTTTTAAAATAATATTTTGTACCACAATGTCTTTATTGCTAGGTTTAGATATTTTATTTACAGCAATTATATTCATAAAACCTAACACTCATAGGAAATATCAAATAAGCGTGGGCTACAGAATAATTAATTATATTAATATTAAAATAATTTAGAATAATATAGTCACAGAGAAATAATAAAGTAGTCTATATTCAATATTCAATATTGTATGTAAATATAAAATTTAATATCATTAGATATTTAATTTTAAATTTTAGTGAACATATTATGTACAATATGTAACATAATGGATATTTTTGTTTATTTAATTAAATATAATAATATTTTATTTCTATAAAATATATTTTTAATTGAACGTTAATAAAAGAATATTAACTTAAAAATTACTTGGTAATTTACAATAACTTTAACTCGTTAAATTAAAAGTTAAAAGTTAAAAATGTAACTCGTTATATAACTTAAATTTAACTCTTTAACTCGTTAATACCCAGCCTTGCCCATATGGATGTATTATATAATGTTAAAGACGTATATGGGTATAACTATTATATTGTTTATATTATTAATCATTTTCTGTTGACGGAAGAAAGTGTCCGTTTCGGTCAAGTGTAGGTAGAGAAAATTACATAATTTTATGTAAAACTGTGTAATATGGTCAGGTTAAGTTTACGATAGATAAATAAATAAATTATACGTCATATTAATGTATAAAACTGTCGATGTTACGATACATTAACAAACGGAATAGGTATATAAAATTATATATATTAGGTATATGTAAATATTATAATCCCTCAGGGAAATTTAGAGTACACAGGAAAAATTAATAACGCAGAGGGTATCGAATGTTTATTCATACTTTTACGTATTTTTTTTTTTATTTTCTATTTTTAAACCCTTTTATTGTTTGAACATAGTATGGACTATAGGTTGCCCACGGTTTGGGGGATATATGTTTAATTATACGGCGTGACATTATCCGCAAATACGTGAATAAATAAATTATTGTACTCATATTGTCTACATATATTATACGTAGACAAAAAATAATCGAGTGGCTTAAGCACGTACTGAAGACATTTAATTGATAGAATAACTATAATTTTTACATTTTAACCAATTAAGATGTACTTTACAATGGTATAATTATATCTGCAAATAGAACCCAAGGGGAAAATAATTGAAACAGTAATCATGTAAATTTACGATGCCATGCCATTGACGTTTCGCGTATTTGTAGCTATAATATAGATATGCATGCGACGATTTCGTTGTGCACTTTGTGTGTCTATCAAAATTAAACTAATAATAACAAATTAAGATATATTATATACGATAACGACGACGACGATCGTTGTCCTTCCCTTCAACTGGTCGTATTATACATTTATTTAAAAACGTCACGAAAAACGAAGAAAAAACGTAAACCAGGCATGTACAGTACAATAATACAATGTAATTGCGAAAAATTAATTGTAAATCATAAGTTAATTTTATATGACATACCTACTAATTTACATATTATGTAACAATGCAAAGTATATACGTCCATGGTTTTGTTAAAAATATAATACAATATAATGCAATTCAATTCAATCATAATAATATATTATGTAGCATATGTATAATGGATATATTATTTATTTATATACCTACGTATTATAATTTTTGATTAACTATTTAAATTAGGTAAGTTATTCTATTCAAACATAATCTCATATCTAATTATCTTAATATTTTAAATTAATAATATTAAACATAAAATACTTGGGGTGTAAGTATAATATAATATATATATATATATATCAATCTAATCATATATAATGATGAATTAATATTAAAAAAAATTAATTAAAGTTATTATTTTCTATTCTGAATGTAATAGAATAGTAATATTGTAAATAACAATGTAAATAATATTATGTATATAATATACTTGCAATGACAATGTAAATATTGAAACTTTTATGTTAACTTATTAACATCATTATTATTTATTACACTTGAGAACAAATTATTATTATAAATAGTGAAAATACATTGGTAGAGACCGTATAAATATATATTATTTTTATGGAACACATTATTTTAAATGTATATGTAAAAGTTTGGTGTTTAAATTACCATTAATATTAAATATATCTTTTAGAAAATAATATAATTAAATAAATTAATAATAATTGTAGTTATTTATTATTGATTTTACATGAAAACTGTAAAAGTCAATAACTATAGAAAAATAATTTAAAATATTTTATACGAATTTTCATATTGTTTAGGGACTTAATTATCTATCTATCTATATATGTGTGTGTGTGTGTGTAGTAGGTATGTATACATGGATATTACTATTAAAATCATGTTTAAAATAAACATCAATTTAAGACAATTATATAGATATTAAATTGATTGAAAAAGGAGTTCCATTATGTTTCCATGTAAATTTACGTATTATTTACGAATTAGACTAGTTTTGTTAAAAAGTTGCTATGTTGAGAACCGATGAATCATAAACTTGACCACTACTTAATCGACGCGTTGCATCATAAAACGTGTTGCATATTTCTAAACATGCGTTAAATTTCTGGAATTTCGTTAACGATAACGTGTGATGTTTCATAGTATTTTGTCTAACTTAACATTTTATGTTAATTTTAAATACTGCAGAACATGCCTAGATATATATGAATGTTTTCTATTTTCAATAATTTTGTGGTTATCTCAATATAAGTTCGCGATACTAATGTTGAAAATCACTAATGTAGATATTTGTTATCATCAGTAATAAACTGATATATATATATATTATATATGATATATATTTATATATATATATATATATATATAAATTATCCTAAATAGTTTGATTCGTAAATAAATTAAAAATCCATAATTATATAATAAAACTATTTTAAATTAATTCAATATACTAAAATCGTCTTTAAAAGTCTTAATTTTAGTAGATTTAATAGGTATATTATATAATATAATCAGGTACCTAATAATTAGATAAAAATTCGAAGGCTATTTCAAACGATTTATTTACTCATAGTTTTTCACTACGTTTATTATTCATAGTGAAGATTTATTACTTATACAATTTACATGTAAAATTATAATAATAAATAACCAAAATTGACTAGGTACCTAATTTGTTTTTTTTTTAAAAAAATGGCAATTTTTAGTAATTAAACACCAAACCTCTGTAGGGTGCATATATTTAAATTAATGTATTTTATAAAAATAATTTATTTAGGTACCTATTTAATATGAAAGTTTATAGGTTTTATAATTAAAATTACCTGTAATTGTTTTTAAACCTTTAACGTCTATTAAGCAATTATATTGATGTGACGTATTTAATATAAGAGGTATGTTTAAATTATGACTACTGACTAAATAGTTGTAGTATTGAGTAGTTAATGGTTTTAATTCAAACCTAATACGCAAAATAACTAATCTGCGTATATACCTACGTTTATAATAATACGTTTGGTAGAATAGCTAGTTTTGCAATAAAATACATTTATAAGATGTATAATTAGAAAAATTTTCTATCTGACCATCGTATTGCCGTATTGGCTATCTATAAAATTTAATATCGAATGCATGTAATGCATGATCATAAGTAATGATCAACTAATATCTTCAAACTTTATTTATGCTTTATACCTTATTTATTTAAAATTTAATTAATAGACAGAATTTATAATACAATTTTGATCTGTTTCACGTTTTTAATACATATTCTGAAATGTCTGACATATCAAATACACTTGATAAGCGAATAATTCCATTACGTAATAGTATACTCAGCATGTGTGGAATTTTCTTTTTAAATCAAACTCTATGTGTACCTATATATAATATATATGGTTAAGAAACCTACAACTTTTCAATCTTCCTAAATCTTATAATATAGGTATGTACACATATAGTAATTGATTTTAAGCATTTTTAAATAAATACAAAAACAAAATTTTTACTTATAGTATATAGATATAGTAAAATTATAACTTAAGACTGGACTTTTTAACTAAAAGGTCACGAGTGACTTTACGAATTCTTTAACAGAAATCGATTTCATTATTTATGTACAACTATATACTATATATAGTATAACTATATACTATATATAGTATAACTATATACTATATATAGTTGTATTAGAACTGTTGGGGCATTAACCTCGATGACTTTTTTTCAGCTTATGGCAAACTATCAAACGCAAATAGATATACCAAAGAGCACTGTCAATCCCAATTCGAAAATTGGACATGAAATCTCTCATTCTCAACGAGAGTCTACATGGATTTTATTTTTGATTTAATACTGTTCGCAATTTATTGTAATTATATAATAATATAAGATATAATATAAATTCTTATAATAAAAATTATATGAAATATCGAGCGAAATATCAAAATGAACGAAACATATAAACAATTCAACCCGCTGGACATAGATTATAATTTGGATTATAGTAATCAACACGATTCACTACGTTAATTTTTGTAATGTATGTATATATATATTTTGAATTAACTATGACATAAATGTAGTTTTCTGTGCGTTGGTTAGATCAAACAATATTATTATATGTCATGATCAGTAGACGTAACCATACAATTTAATATTATTTATTATTCCTCGACATTTTTTAGATAAATAAATAATTTAAATGGATTAGACTTTCAGAAAACAATTTAAAAAACGTTTACAAATAGCTTTAGTTTGATACGCAGTCGTTACCTGCAGAAGTGTGTAGAATAATATTTTGTGTAAGATACAAACATTTGTCTCTTCCTCCAATATATTTATGGGCAAGACAATTATATTTTAGATTTAATTTTTATGTTTTATTGTTGTCCAGTCTTTTTATTTTATGGTTTTTTGTTAATTTATTCCGAATATTTGGAATTAAATAATCGAATTAATATTTAAAACTAGAGTAAGTTATATATATATAAATAGCAAAGTAAATTATATATATTATATAAAATTCAATAACATTTACTACTGTATTGATAACTGGAAACTGCCGTACACCTATCAATACATGCATTATTGTTGAGGCACAGGTTTCCTAAAAAACAAGCATCGCCATGCTACTGCAGTGGTAACTGCAAGTTGTATAGTTTTCGACGTTTATAAAAACAGACAATAAAGAAAATATGTATAGGTATTGCGTAGTGTACAAATTGTTTTATACTCATTTTCCGTTATTTTACGTGTAAAAGCCAAATTTAGAACGGATTACTATATCGTTTGACGTTTTGTTATTTTTACGACATTGAAACATTTACTGTGTGATTTTACCGCGCGTGAGTTAACGAGGTTTTTTTTTTTTTGGTTTAACATTCACGCCGACCGACCCAAAGAAAACCTGGACAGAATGAACAAGTAGGACTATAACACATCGAATACGGTCCGTGCGCTACTTTCACGTTAGCGACGGTCACGAATCAGATTGTCGGCGTTCGGCGGTCGGGCGGTGCACGCGTAATTATTGTTCTGCCGTTCAAACGGCCAATTAATAGCGTAGGTTAGGTACTAAATACAGCGTGATAAAGTGATAATAATTCATAATAGATATATTTTTTGCAGACAAACTCGCAACGCCATGTAAGATATACATATTTCGAGGGATATTTATAAAGTAAAAAACAATTTTAAAACTCGTCAGAACGGAATAGGATTAGTATTGTTTATACGTTTATTGCGATCGTATCGTAACGTTCCAGTGTGAAATTGCGTCGACGTAGGCGACTATGCTAAATCACTGTTATCAACAAAAAATTTCAATCGTTATCAACAACCGTAATAACCACCCCCAACACGTATCGCGGGAGTCTGGGACGATGTTACAGTTTAGCAGTTACCGCGGTAGGGACGATATTCACCCTCACGCGTGTATCAGTATGAAGGGAGCACCTGTCCACCGTTGTCGAACAACAAAGAGGTGCTCGATACGTAACTATATGCACTTTGTGCTATATTGCTATAACATACTATAAAGAACAATGATATACGTTTAAATAAAGGAAACGATGCAATTGATTTAAATTTTTACCGGTACATTAAACATAATCACGTACATACGTTTTTCGTCACTCTTCACTACACCGCCAAAGGGCTCTGAAATATTTATATTTTAAATTTGCATTCACCTGTCCATGTCTATTATCGGCGGCGCATTCGAATCGATCGCGTGTCAATCCATTCGCACTGAATATCCGTCCACGAGTTGTGGGTATATGTGTTTTCCTTATCAGTTATCACGTACCGCGGTATAGAAGACAGCGAAATCAGGGACAGAACGCACGTTACGTTGCTGTGCGGTGCAGTATTGTCACAATAACATAAAACCGTTATTGTTGGAAGAACACCCCTGGAACGAGATATTGCGAGGTCACGACACAATATTATAATCGTTTATTAGTTTCGTATGTGTTTTATAAAATAATAATAATAATTATATGTTCGCTGAACGGGCACACTTACGATATTATTGTATTACAATATTATAATATTACAATGCGACGAGTTAAGAAAAATTACAATTTACGACGACCGCCGTTGTGCGACGACTAGTGGTGACTGTCAGTCGGTCGACGACGACGACGACGACGACGAACCCGGTAGAATACCACCACTGCACACCGCGCACCAAACGAAAACTCCTCACTCCCACACGCCGCCGACCGTCACAGACACCGTCCACCCGCCAAACAACACCGTGGCCGCCGTGCGCGCGCGCGCCAGCGTGCTCGTGAATATTCCCCTAGACGGTAGACCGTTGGCCACCGCGTTCAAGAGAGCGTTTGTATATTTTTACAGTCGTGTCGTGTGGCATCCGCATTGATGGTGGAGGGAGTGCTTTCGAGTTTCAGCGTCCACTCGCGCTTATTCTTCCTATCGATTTAAGGCCGGACTCGGCGTATCGGCGAGGCCATCTGGTAGCCCGCGAACCAAACTAAAACGCCGACGACTCGCGCTCTCTCTCTCTATCTGTGTGTGACGCCGAAATAATATTATTATACCACGTTAACCCGTCGGCCGAGTGTTGAAATACCGCGGTAGCCCCAAAAATCGAATTCAGTCCCGTTTTATAACGTCCAATTTTATTTTATCGCTCAGCTGCTCACGCTCACACTCACACATGCGTCTAGATTTATGTACAGAGCGATTCATCAACATAGTCACCTAACTTTTTACCTATATATGTCCTTTTTTTTTTAATTAGTAGTTTTTTGATATTTTAGAGTATCGTATATACTTAAATTATATATTAAAATTTACTATTTATCTAATTTTTACGATTTTTTTTTATGTATCCACTTCGAAATTTCAATGAGTTTAATTATTTTAGGTCTTTTAGTGTAATATTTATATGTCCTACTCCTTCAACTGTAAGTAGGTCAGCAACTCAGAATAGGTTATAAACTTTTAATAAACAAAGTCGTACGTTACTGTTGTAAAATTTGTTCCAATAATAATAACAATAATAATAATTACGTCACCTGACTAAAATTTTCTGAGATAGGTATATAGAATAATTGATAATTTTATAAAAATTTTATATTGAGTGATAATTATTTCCTGTAATCGTTCCTCATTAAACGAAAATATATACCTAGTATTTTTTAAAAATGTTTATCATAAATTTATAATTTCACTGCAGTGACTGCACAATAAAACATTAAAATTTAAATCCTGAACAAATAAGTAAATAACAATATTAACGAGTGGATAACATAATTTGAATTAAAAAATGTAATTATATACTGATTTCTGTTAATTATTGTAACTATTTAAAATTCATTTACATAACACATTATAATATCATCATAAAATGTATAGTCTTAATAAAATTAATGTTTTTTAACTGCATTTAAACTGGTTTATTACAGTATAGTAGAATTAATTTATGATATAGAATATTAGTGCTTTAACAGTTGAAATGTTCGAATGTATTATATCTAAAATAGTTATATTTTAAATTATTTTGTATATACCAATAAAAAATGAACAAAAAAATATATCTATTTTAATATCAAATAATATTGAAACAAATGTATTATCTTTTATTGGTTCATATTTGTATAATATAATGTTTATCATCAAGTAACAAATTTCATTAGTTGGAAGTCAAGAGCCTCATATGCATCATAAATTTTCCAAAAATATAGCTACACTCAGTGATGTACGCAGGGGTAGAATTCTAGGATTCAAACCCTCCCCGAAATTTCTTCCTCCATCAAAATTTTATTTATGATTAGCAACAAAATCTATGATTTATTTTATTATTATATTAGTTTTTCAAGTTTTCAACTATGAACTATATTCATATTATATAAAAATACAGGTTAGGAAATTGGAAATAGGAATTATTGGGATCATTGGAATTATTATCAAAATAACCATTTTTATTTTTAGTATCGTTACTAACACCCTAACAAACTAAAATCCTGCGTACACTATTGTCTACACTAATAATCACCAAATAATATTCTATATACACCTAAATATTGTTATTCACAATTTAATAAAATATAATATTCCAAAGGACCTTCCCACTTGTTTCAATTTTCAATTGAAAGTTATTCATTAAAAAACCGTCGTATATAATTGTCAACTTAATATATAAACCCTACTTTTTTAAGTATAATATCAATATAAAATTTGTCATTTCCTATTTCTTCGTGATACACATTGTATATGACTGTATTATTATATTTGTTTAACTTTTTATTCGCCGGACACATATAGTCTTTCTTTGCATGGTTACTATTGTTTTTTATTGAATCGAATACCACAACCACATTTCGTACAGTTGAGTGCACTATAAACTACAAAGGCAATTCAAGACATAATTCTTTTGTATAACGATTTATCATGTCATTTTACTATACTTGTACGTTATACCTATATAGATATACTGCAATAGTGTAATTTATTTTTTTTGCTATTGCGATAAAAAAAACATCATTACGTGCAATGCCAGGTCCACTCATAGGAAACAAACAAAAACAAAACATTTGTCCAAATTGTGCAGAGTTTGTAGAAACATAGACCATAAAGTAATAATAATGATAATTACTCAATTGCTTAATTATCAGTGGAACATAGGTAAGGGAAGGAGGAGAGGTAATGATGAATAATGATGAATTAATTTTGCACCCACTGGACTGAAATTTTGCAGGCGCCCTTGCTTCAATCCGTAAATTATGTTTGGGAAAACAAAAACAAAACATAGCCAACCCATAATTGTTTTTTTGTTGAAAAACAAAATTATTTTGATATACTGTCGATATAAAAACACAGAATTTAGGTATGTTTTGTTTTGTTTACTTTGTAGACTCGGCAAATATTCATCGTATGACGAAAATATTATAATATTTTTTTATTTACATTCATTATTATTTAACCGCAACAGGTGTAAATGTTCATGATTTAATCGAAATCGCATCAATATCAGATCGCCTATATAATTTTATCATTTATGAAAATTGGTAATTTATATATTTAAATATATAAAATACAAGTACCTATATCAATATATTTTACTTAATTAGATATTATACTGTTATACAAATAAAAAGGTATAATATTTATTTTATTATTATTAGGAACAATAAATAGTAATTATAGATAAAATATGCCAGGGTTAAATAATATAATAAAATTTGTGAAGAAAATTTATAATAATTTCACTTAGATCCAAATACGAGAATTGTTATAAAATTGGTAATCATTTCTTAAATATAATTATATAATGTTTAATATATTAATCTGGTATATGATAAAATTTGTTAAAAATACTAACCTCTTAATAATCGTCTAACAACCTGCAGTAGATGTTACATGATTCACAGAATTTAATCATTTTTTTCAATTTGCGTTTATTCATTTTACAATGTTGTTGGGCATTGGGCGCCTTATTAATTTTAAATTAAGGTATTCTCTCCCGTAATTAAAATAGCAAACTTTGATTTATATAGTATATTTTTGACGATATAATAAAAATAATTACTGTAGTTTATAAATTATAAACGTATATTAAAACAAAATAATAATATAATACAAATATATCTAATGAAATAAGTAATAGTATAAGGCAGATACAAAGAAGATTAAACGATACCTACAATAATCTTTTATAAATAATATTAGTTAAATTTATTAAATCTATTAATCTAGTTTAAGCTTAACCTATAGAATTAGAATATATTATTTTATTAATACTTATTTGATATAAGTACACAATTCTTTACTTTATAGTGTTATAGTTATTTAAATCAATTATGTTTTTCTATGGGTTTATTGAATTAGTACTTGTTTATATACATTATTATAAATTAATAAATAGATATTGGATTTTCCGTTAAATTTTTTAGATTGCTCGTTTTATGCGCGAAGCTGCTTTTGTGCTATTTTTTATTATTCGCATATAACACAAGTTATTCGTTTAACCCTAACTCAATTTATCTATAAAATGAAATGGCCTGGTCCTTGGGGTTATTATATTATCGATTTAATTTCATATGACGAAGGTTATGGGTTACTAGTTGTTCATGTTGGTTTCTATTGGCAACAAACAACTTAAACAGAAGCCCAGAAATATTTTCAGTGTTTCCATAAACATATTTCCACATTTTCAATGCATTTCGATGCATTATTATTCAAAACAATATGAGGTAGAATTGCATCGAGAAATTATCTACCTAAGTAAGGTAAGTCAATTTTATTATTATCAATATTGTTATAATATTCCTGTAAATCAATTAATTTGTTAAGTATAGCCGTTAGGTCTTAGGTATAAAATATAATCGGTGAAACACAATTAAATATCAGTTTATACTTTTATACCTATACTTTTATATTTATTAAAATGATATATATAGATGTATGTACAGCATTGACATAACTAGTTGAGGGCTTGGTGATATCTAAATTATTTTTAGCCCTCCCTAAAAGATTTTGCTAAGTTTTTAGTTTTTATATGTGTGATTACTAAAAATTATATGTATATTAGACTTATATAAGCCCTTCTTACTAAAACACCTTAGTTACGTCTATTATGTAGGGTTAGGTTTTTTGACATTTTGATTATATGATTTTTGTAGATGAATAGATATTACGGTTAATAATATAGGTTTTATAAATACTATTATGTAATACCTAATACGTATTACTTAGATATTGTAATTTAATATTTATTTTTATTACACCGAGTGTTGTTAGTAAATGAATGGAATTAATTAAAAGATAGTAAAGAATTAATTACATTTCCGAAACCCAGAATGTAATGCTAAGAGTTCAAAGAATATAAATACAGGAAATAAAGTCTTATATAAATAATGATAATCAATTTGTAAATTATATAGAATATAGATATTTGGAACTTGATAAACTATAAAATTCTAAACTGTTTAATGTATAATATTATACATATAGATATAATATCTAGTGGAATAATCCAAAACATTCGATCCCTCAATAGAAAAAAATGTAGTATCACAAAAATTAAAAATTAATTAATATTTACTTAAATTATTTCACTTCAATTCTTTATAATATAAAAGTGTATTTTTTCCTACTTTTCAAAAAATATTGTTATAAAACTTGCATATGTATCAAATTTAAATTTAAAATAAAACCATTATAATAATATATTATATATCCTCATTTTACTTTGTTTAATTTTTATTATGTCTACTTAGATTAGATTTAAAGAAAAAAAACCGTTTGGCATAATTTAAAAAATGTCTTATTGATATTTGTTCCTATTACAATATTTTTTATAAATTAAAATCAAAACATATGGGTTCCAAAACTTCTATTGTTTCGTTGTAAGCGGGTAAAAATGTTCCATTAAAATGTATGCATTTACCTATATACATATCTACACTTATATGTATTAAGAACATCATTCAGCGTACGGATTATGGTTGGGAGGTTTACTATAGACTGTGTAGAATACAATTGTTGTAAGGGATTTGCCTTTATGACCACACGAGTAATAAATGGTAGTATTTATAAATTCCAGGAAAAAATTGTATATAAAAATATTTAAACGAGAAAAAATACCACCTGGCTACCTGGGTATGTAAATAATATTCAATGAATACGAAAAATAGCATTTCCATTATAAACCACCCGTTGCGTTTTATATCCTTCTGGAGAAAATAATAATACAAACATATATCTAAATCGCAGTTGAATATAATATTATATACTAGGTAGTAGGTAGGTACTTTATCCAAACGTGTAAAAATATTTTACTGCACGTTTATAGTTAAGCTATCTTAACAACATTTTTTATATTTTATTAATATGATATTCATATAAGTAAAATTTGTTCAAAATTACATTTGTATAAAATTAATGACATTGGTGAAAAAGAATATATGAGTTATAAATAAAGAATAAAATTAAAGATTTAAAGCCGAGCAAATACTTAAATATTTTAGTGTAATGTAACTGAAATTCTCAAGTGTATATCCTTCTTAAGAATACGAATCCTCAAGTCTACCATTATAGTTTTTTTGTTTTATTGATCTAAGCTTTACCTTATTACCCAAAGGCCATTAGCCAACAGGTTTACATAAACATGGTATTTACATTTACATTTTATAATAAGATAAATAGGTTTGTATATTTAAAAAAAATTAATATTTTCAAATTGTTGAAGTGGTCCGGTCTCAGTGTTGAATCAAGGTTGTGATTGATTCTGTCATTGAGGATTATGAAGATATGTTTTATAATGAGGAGATTGCTGCATGCAGGGGCTCAGCTTTGATAATCAGGAATCCACGAGTGAGATTATCAGGTTAGGATTGAATTTTTAATTTTGTTGCTAATGTAGTAGTTGCTATTGTTGATATTGTATTTTTCATTTTTTTTTTTTTATTGACATAAGTAGTCATATTTAAAAAAGGATTATTTGAAAAATATATTGTAGCTTTAGCTTCTATATCTACTCTTTCATTTCCTTTTATTTCGTTATGACCAGGTGTCCAAATTAATAAAATGGTTGCACCATACTATTATTTTTATTTTTACTTTCATCACATTTTCTATTGTTGACGTTTTAGATAAAAAAATTATTCCTTGGTAATGATATTGAAAACAAATTTGTTGTTTAGAATTTATTTAATCTTCTATCGGTCGCACGGGGTAAATAATCTCCCAACTTAAATATAAACATCAATATAAATGCCCCAAGATAACGTACATACTTAATATTCTGTATTATTTTATTTTTTTAAAGAGAATACTATATCCATAGATACATTGTAGGACTATCCATTAACCTTTTAAATGTTTTAGGAGCACCTTTAAGTCCGAATTCGGTTAAACACATAGTGACCTTTATAACTCTATATTTCTTAATTTTGGCTGCATATTTTTTTTTGGGACAATTAAAAATAGATCATTCCACGGACTCATACACGAAATCATAATCTCGTTTTTTTGAGCATAAGGCAGACAGTATGGCAATAGTTAATATATTAGTTAGGAGATACCAGGCATATTTATTAATTATTTCATGTTGAGCTGCTTCAGTAAAACCAATTTTATCCACGTCTTTATCTATGTTTAAAAACTACAAAGTTGTTGAATGGATGATTTTTATTTTAGATTCATATGTTCGCATCTTATCAAATCTTTTATAAGTTCAATATAACTTGAGTTGTTCAACATAATTAGAAAAAATAAGACACCTAATAATTAATATAGTTTTTTATTTTATACAACTCAATAAATATAAGTATATTTTTTAAATCGGAGATTAGTTATTTCTAACAAAAGAATCATCTACCATCATGATTATTTACCAAAAAATTTTACACACACGGGTATAATAAAAGTGCTCAAATAGATCTAACTGGTTTTAGTACATAACAACTGGTCAACAACTGTCATGGATATTTCAATATTTGTTTAAAATCGCGCGATAATGTCGTAAGTTACAAAAAACAAATAGCCTATTCAATATGCAATTATACTGTTTTTGTTTACATAAGGTTAAATATTGTCGTATTGAAATAAGAATGAAAATATTCATTATTTTGTGAAGTCATGTAGATAAATTTGTATAAAATATTATACATAATATATTGTATTAGTCATGGATACCATTAATATTACGAACATTTGTCATGATATCATAACAATAAACAATACAAAATATCCGTTTACCTAATCATTAGTATTTGTATAATAATCAATATGAATATTTAAATTTAATTTTTAATATATCTCTTTTTCTTTTGAATATTCTCATTACACTATTAATATTATTAAATTAAAAATAATTAAAGTTTAAACTATAAATAAGATAAATACTATGAACTTTTCTATTTAATTGTGTATTTTTATTTTCATCTCCAATTTTTCATAAGATCATATTTAAATCAAACCGAGATATTAAGTGGTACCTACCACTTATTGCAGTATAATATATAAATACTAATAGACTGTATTATATAGATAGAGAACAATATAAATATAATCATAAGAATATATACTTACTCGTCACACTCTTATATTATTAAACTAATTTATTAACTAAATTAACTGTATGCTTGGAACAGTTGGAACCGCATCTCTCTCTCTCTATATATATATATATATATATATCTAACAAAAAGATTTAACTTTGTGATGAATAAACTGTTTGGAATATTATAATAATTTATAAGGAATACGAGTTTTAATTCAAATGGATGTTCATGGAATAATTACTCATAAAAAATATAGTTTTATGAAAAGGTTATTTAAAGGTATTTAAAACCTTTGAAGGTTCACTTAAAAAACCCTCTAATATTAGAGCGTAACCAATTGTGTATAACTTAAAATATATTATAACTAAGTATTAATAAAAAGTTTATAGTTATTTGTTTACCATTTCTAAATTATAAACTAATATCTAAACCTAATTTTGTTATAAATTTATAATAAAATACTCTAGCAGAACCACTGTAGCGGTTTTAATAAAACTTTTATAGGGATAAGAGGGGATAATAATAGATAATATATAATAGATATAATTGTCAACTATTAAATTGTCATTCGATTGTTTATTATAAAAAATATATATATTACTATTAAACATTAAATACAGAATAAACCTAGTTATAAATAATTTGTGTTTAGTCGGTATTGTCTAATAAACGATTTCGACTATAGTAGATCGAAGATCGGCTTTCACTCGATGATGGATGTCAAAGTGGTGTACGCCGACCCGAACGGAACGCTGTCCATAGTGCCCGATACAGCGGCGGGCGTGTCGCCGTGGCGTCCATCGTCTGTGTCGTTAGCCACGGTGTATCTGACGCTGTCGTCGTTGGCCATCGCGTCCAACGTGATGGTGCTGACGGGCATTATGACCACGGACAGGCTGCGATCGCCGTACGCGGTGCTCGTGTCAGCGTTGTGCTTGCAGTGCGCTTTAGACGCCGCGGCCGGCCACTACGTCACTACCAGGGAACTGATGGCCAGTGGCGGTGGGAGTGGACCGGTCCCACTATGCCGCGTCGTGGCCACCGCCACAGTGGCACTGTCCACTGTAGAGCTGGTCACGTTCGCTGTGCTCGCGTGTCTCAACGCGTTAGTCCGACCAGATTACAACGAACTGCCCTTACCCGCAGCCGCTGCCCTATGGGCCTTTCCTTCCATGTACACTTACGTTATACTCACGCCCACGTTACTCTTTACTACCCGATATTTTCCATCCAGGTACGTAATAGTGTTGTAATACGACCATAATTATCATATTATTTAATTAAATGTACCTACAAACAATTTTGTTTATTACAAAATGAATACAAAATACTACTATTAGTAGATATAAGTATTTCCTTTCATTAATCATTATTATTTGATAGTAATTTATATTATTATTTTTATTCATTTATCTAATTATATAAATGGACATAGATGTAATCAGGGTTGCTGAAGGGGTTAAGCTCCCTTAAAATTATCATTAGCTGCCCAAAAATATTTCGTTTATTATATTAATAAAATAATAATTGTAAATACTAAATTTGTATATTAGCAAATAGTAAATTGTATAGGTACTCATATCAGGTTAATATTAAGTTTTTAGTTTGAATAAGCTACTTTCATTTTAAATAGTTAACATTTAAATAAACAAAAATAAATAAATTAGGTAGTATTATAAAATATGTAAATATGTTGTATTATTTTACTGCACGCATTAATACAATACAAATACAATATTATTAGTACCTAATTAAATTATTTAACTAATA
Organism: Eriosoma lanigerum; assembly: GCA_013282895.1. Lineage (NCBI taxonomy): Eukaryota > Metazoa > Arthropoda > Insecta > Hemiptera > Aphididae > Eriosoma > Eriosoma lanigerum. Next base: position 61,991,116 of record CM023359.1, on the reverse strand, counting down.
AATTAAACACATAATTCATAAACAGAAATCTTTATTGTTGACTACTTTATAATAATATTAAAATATTAGGGTCCCATTTCCATAAATTACCAATATTTTTTCATATACGTGTGTATTGTACAATTATTATTGATAATAAAAGATACAACTTTTCTTATTTATTATTACAATTTGTAGGATCAGTATTCATTTTTTTACTCAAATTTTATATCATGTTATTTGAAAATATAGTAGGTACGTTGTTTTGTACAAATTATGTATACATTTTCAAGTCAATAAAACAATTTGTATTAAAATTAATATTTTTATTTGAATTGGATACAGCACAAAGGCGAATAGTTGGAGTAAATGGAGTGCTATTATTTTTTAAAGGGAGACACTATTACGCACTCCTTTTAAAATAATTTGATTTAAAAGAAATACAATGTTATGTTATATTATACTGAATTCGTATTTAAGTGGATTAAAATAAATTATATTTAAAATTATAATGTAATCGAAAGTAACTAATCCTAGTTCGTTGTTGTTTACAGGGGTCGGTGCGGATTTATTGCAAATACAACTGGATGGTTTTATCCTTCTTTATTGATTGTCTTCAGTTTTATGATACCATGGTCGATTTCATTTTATTTTGTATTCGTGTCTCGCCCTTCGATCACACCTAAATCTGCCAATACAATTCTGATGTCCACCAATACAAAAAACAAAATTGATCTCGTTTCATCAAAATTAATTTTCACGTCATATACAATTTTAATTACACCAAGTCTTATTTCGTCGTATGTTTATCTGTATAGAAACTTAAAGGATAACCCATGGAACGAAAACGAGGAAGCAGAAGATATCTTGGATGGTTACTTATCAAAATTATCGATTATTTTCGATGTATTTGTGCCCTTGGTTATAATATACTACCATAAGGTGTTCAGGAAAAAATGTAGGGATTTATATTTACATGGATTTAGAAATTCCGTATCGGATGGTCGTCAAATATCAATTGAAAGACTGAAACGATCAAAAAAGAATGAATGTTTGTTAGATGACTCCCCCGTACTATTTCTCGAACAGTCTGGCGTGATAAATGTTAGAATTTCAAACGAAGATGGTTTCTTGGTAAAAGTTTGCGATTTGAATCAAGAAGAAATTAATTTAAATGGAAAAAAATCAGTAAGATTCTCTAAGATGTTGAATAAAGCTCATAATGAAAGTGGTGTCTATAGTATAAAAGAACCAAAAAATAAGGAATCGATTTTGTAAAGGAAAAACTAAAATACTTACAATGGTATAAAATATTTTTGATTAATATCTCGAAAATTTAAAATCGAATAAATGTTGAAGAGATAATTTTTAAAATACTACAAATATACTGCATGTTAATAAATCTTTGCATTTAATTATTTTAAAATACGAAATCAAAATTAAACAATCATTGTAAATAAAAAGTATAATTATAATTTTTTTAAATTTTATTGTTATATAAATTATTAAAAATGTTGAAAAACAATTTATTTTTACAAAAACTGTATTTTTAATTTATTTATTAATTCTTTGATTACCAACGAATGGTTGTGGAACACCAAATATTTGACCGCCATTTGGGATTCCCAGGCCACCATTGAAATCTTGATTCTGATATCCATATCCTAGTTTCTGGTATGGATTGAAAGTATTTCCTCCTTGTAATTTATTCCACCCTAAATTATATTCTTGACCACTGTTTTGAGGATACGCGTGAACAAGGCCTACGTATTTTCCATGATCGAATCCGTTCTGTCCGAATTCTTGGGTGAAACCTCTAAACCCTTGGATGTATCTGTTTCCATTTTGTCCAAATGATTTCGTTGCCATTAATACAATATAAATAGCAGCGGTAAGTAGAATCTAATTTTATATTTTAAAACCAGTTTATATAAATAAATTAAAATCACGTATGGGTACCTAAATGAAACAATAAAATATTGAAGAATGTAATAAATAAATATATTTACCTGAGTGTTTGCAGCCATAATATATTGTTAATTGTTATTGTTGTTTACGTGCTCTCTTCACTCTTATAACTAAATGATAATCAAACGACTTACGCTACGAAAATGACTCGATCGGATATTTAGAATATTCTTATATATACTAATAAAAACTGTTATTAGATAATAAATAACTATAGACAAACTTTCCAATTCGAGTCAATTATAGTAATTTTCAAATATCTACTATAACTATAATACACATGATTGTGTACAATAAATTTAAACACCATTAAATTGATTTTACGATGGTACGCTATTTTATTCAATTTTCTATTTGATTTGTTTGCTTTTTGCAATTATTTTTTATATTTATTACGTAATTAAACCATAGAAAAAAGTAGATATAGTATAGATTATAGTTAGTGTGAGGTCTATGAATTAAACTAAAAGCTACAATATTCGTCTTTTCGTCCATCAAATTTCTGTGAAACAAATTACATAAATCCTTCTTTTGGAGAAAATGATAACCTACACTTGTTATGCACGCTACCACCAGATAACGCCGTATAATGTTATTATGTTATAATATTCAAAAAGGTTGTTAACATTTCCTAATAAAAATTAATTTACAGTGTATCTACTATAATATATATATTTTTATATATTAGGAACCATCATATATAAATATTAAAATTACGTTATTAAAATAGACTACACATTACAAATTTTAATTATGTGAATTTTTGTTTCGGATAAATTAAAATTACGAAAAATGGACACTTCATTAATTGTACCTACATCTACCTATATCTACGGTATATTAAGTAAACTATAATTTACAAAATGGTCAGGAAGTATTTTTTTTTATATTATTACCTATGTTTAACGAATTGAATGTGTACAGGCTTCGCGCTAGTAACTCATTTAATTTGACAGTTAAATGATGATGGACTTATTGAACAATTAACTATATAAGGTAAAACTGATATACAGGAAATAATTGGTGGTGATGGTATATTATAATTCACATAATACGAGATATATTGTGGAATATTGTTAAATATTGCTGGTGCAGTTATATTATGTTTTAAAGTACAATTATAAATATATATATTTAATCAAAATGTAGTTAAAATTATAATTTCAATATTCAAAGATTCGTTCCATACAATTTCTAAATAAATATAGATAAAAGATATTTATTATAAATAATAGTCACGCATAGTTTTACGTAATATAAATTATGTAAAATATTGAATCATATTTAGAAAATAAGTAATAATAAAAACTAGTAAACTTACAAAAGCTCAACGTAAAATTTATATTTATATAGTATTTGTGTAATTGTTTCAAAATAATTTTACCCTAAATATCATATATGAAAATGTACAAAAAATCATTCATATTTTGATTATCTATTTATAATTATGTACCTACGTAAAAAAACATAATAAAAAAATTATAAAAAATATTATAATTTTTTTGACGTTTTCTATACATGTTATTTAGTAGTGTTTATTCGTATGTTATTTAAGCGTAGATATGATGAAATAATATCTATAAATATATCTTAGAAATTTTGAATAATATACAATATTATATAATGTTATATGGTTGTAATATTATTGTATGGGAAATTTTAAACAAATTAAATTAAATTTGAATAGATTATTATTTGTTTAATATACAACAGACAAAAAGTATATGTAATGGTTAATATTACGAAGTATTACTATGATTTATTATAGTATAGTAAAAGTATTATACGATGTATAATGAGTGTCACATAAGAAACAATACATATTTTTTATGAATGAATATACTATTTATTATTTTGATGTTATATCTTATTAATTATACTTATAATTAATTATTAGGATATATTTCAAGTCAGGGTTGTAACCTTAAAATTTTTTTTAATTTTGATTTTGGTAACTGGTATTCAAATTTTAACAATTTAAATTTTGAATTCAGAAACTAGTCTTTAATTTTTACTAATTTCAATTTTGATTTCGGATACTGGTATTCAATTTTTTCAGATTTCGATTTCGATTTGGATAGCGTTATTCAATTTTTTCTGATTTCGATTTCGATTTCGATTTCGATTTTAGATACTGATTACAAAACCTATTTTAGATTTAGATTTCTAGATTCTAAGCAAATTAAACAATGTATTGATGTTACAATGATATTTATGAATGTATAAAAATACGAGTTTGGCTAGTAAATATAATTTATATAACATAATATACTTAATGTGTCATTATTTTTATTAATTTGTATTGAATTGTACATTTTTTCGTTTTAGTATACGTACAATTTTTTTCGATTTTGATTTTGTAATGTTATTAATCGTTATAAAATACCAATTTTGAAATCGGTTTAAAGTCCTGATTTTTACTTTACAATCTGTAAGTAGATAGTCGCTTTTTGTTAAATGCACGCGTACAAACTATAGAAACTAAAAATGATATACGTAATGACTTTCTTAGTTTTTAAATAAGGAGTCTAGTTTCGAAACCAATTAAAAGTAATTTTTAAAAAATAATAAATGCCTTATAATTTTTATATATACCTATTTTATTTTAGCTATTTTAGTGATTTTCAATTAGAAATTAACTTAAGTTAAACAAATATATTATTAAATAATATAAGGAAAACAAAATAACAAGAGTCTGGATTTTTATATTTAAAAAGTGTTGACAATTTTTTCAATACAAAGAAAACACAGAAATTATAATATGTAGTTTATTTTGGGTAAAAGAGCAAATTTTTGGTGTAGAAAATATTTTAGTATTCATCATAGAGGTTTGAGAATATTTTATAGAAATATGCGTATGAAAACATATATTTCCTTTTGTTTCTTGATGTAGTAAATAATTATAATTATAATAATTGTTCGTTTAATAATCATAATATTATTTACCATCATAATTTTCGGAGAATAATTTTGGAAAGAAATTGTTACACATATAAGTACTAAATAGGTATTATATCAATATATTATAATAAATATTAATTGGTCCACAAACATTCATGGACTACTGTATTTCGTTTAATATATATTTTATCACGTGAGCGATAAAGTGAATTAAGAAAAAAATATTTTGTTAATTATAATATAAATGCAATAGTAAATCGTAATTTTTCTAAATAAAAAGGCTTTCATAATATTTTAATAACAATAAAGAACCTTATAATATACATACCTTATACTAATTATAATTCGTTACCTATTTTTTTTTTTTTAAAGTAATAATAAAAAATTGTCGAACAAAAAACTAGTCACAACAAAAAATTGTTTTTTGTATATCTATTAAAATTTAGTTAAATGTTTTCAATCTATAAACAATTCGATTGGAATTTGGAAAATATTATAAAATAAATATTACTTTGTAAATTAGGTATTTACTATTTAGTGAAATTATAATTGTGTTTAATAAATTAACATTTGAGTAAAATTATGTAAATATTATATTTCTTATTTTTATATGAAAAAACAAAGTTTGTATTTAACTGTAAATACTCATTTAACATAAAAGAAAAATTGTCTTATATTTATTTTCATATTAAATTAATGCAATTAAATGTAAAATAATACATATATTAAACTACATTTATAAATTAATAATATTATCATAATATGATGACGGTTAAATTAAAAAAATAATAATAATGACGTTCAACGATAAAAACTTCAATCTAATTTACGACACGTTTAAAAATGGACACAATGTTATGGTAATTATTAAATTAATGCATTTTTTAGTATTTACCACAGTAAGGTGGGAGTTCTTAATCCTTTGATCGTTTAATAAATTCATACCGCCAATCTAAATTATCTCAGAACACGAACTTGGAAAATAATAAATATTAACGCAGATTATATTTTACTAAAATATACATTTTGGACTGGCGGTATTTCAGTCAATAGTCAAACATGATGCGTAGTATTTTATATTTATTTATAAATCAAATCAATTAATTACTCTGACGATAAAATAAAATAAAATTGCTTTGTATGATATAATGAAGAGAGGTTTAAAGTCTAAATACTTTATGTTATAGGCTTAATGTCAAATAGTTCGGAGCTCGGACATAATATCTCAAAGCATAAAAATCGATTTATAATTATTTATTAGAAAAATATAACTATACCTAAATAATATATTATTGTTAAATAATACATTTTAAAATAGTTATCTAATTATTGAAGTTAATGAAAATGTAGGATAGAACACGTAGGATATTTTGCCATTGCGGTATATTTTAATAGGGCTTCAATTCCTAACTTACGGTTTATCATGTGCCTACGCGGTTGTTTAAGAAGATAATATAATTATATTTTCTGAAAGAAAAATAGCAATTTACATGAAAATGAATAACGATAATGGGGTGAGAAGAAACAAAAAAATCTTGTTAAATAAAAGTCGTGATGTATTTTGTCTCGTTTAATTTCAATTAACAATAATTAATTTATTAATGCCTTAATGGTTGAACAATTACAACAAATAAGTTATAAGTATATTCTTCTGCTTAATAGTTGATGAAATATTTAAAATAATAAATCTTCAAAAAATAAAATGACATATAAAGGTAACAACAATAAAATACTATGCATCATAACAAGATTCGAACCTATATAGGTTATCTGATTACTGCGGCCTGCGGTACTAACTACAAGACAAACACGGTTGATATAAGACGAATTATATTTTTATCCTACTCAAAAGGAGATTTTGCAAAACACATAATATTATATAAAAAAACACACGTTTCTTGATATAATTTACAAATTATGCGAATTATATTATGTATAAAATATTAATTTCTATAAATTCCAAAGTGTAATCCAAAATGTCTGATATTGCATTTTTATTTTGTTTTAAAATGTGATTATTTTATAAATGACTGATGCAGATTGACTATAATTATATATGTTTCAGATTAATGATCTATGACGATCACTGCGGTAATTATATAGTTAGAATTGGATACTTAATCTTCAAACTAGATTCAAAGAAAAAAATAACACATAAATGTCGACCAACAGATGCAAATTCATGAATTTATTTTCATGATTTTTGATGTAAATGTGTAATATATAAACCACCCTGATCCTTGATGAATAATATAACATCCATAAGATATAGAGAAAACGTTGTTTACGATGTTATCCACATTCCACTTACTTTGAATAGGGTAAATATTCAATATGTATATCAACCTTATAGCTAGCGAGATTTTCTTATACTCGCGACACGATTCGACGTTTTCCCTGAGGCCTGTGATGGTATGGATAGTAAATCCGCGTGGTCGTCGTAGAACAATTTACTGGACAACATGTTCAGTACACAGAGATTACAATATTCGACACCATAACAAAGTCACAAAGATAATATTATAACTTTTTAACACGTCAACTTTTTTTCATTCAACGGATAACAAAACAAGTTCAGGCCTTTCCAATTCCTACACTATAATTATTATCGTAAACCACAATACGTATCATTTAAAGTTTCCCATAGGAATTGACACTCAGAAATTCCGAATGAATATACACGTGAACGAGGATATTGTTGAAATAAAACACAAACATAATAATAATATATAGGTAGGTATATCGGGAAATATGACGATAATACGACGTTGGGAAAATAACAAAGGATCGTTAAAGCGTAAGTACGAATTTATAAGTAAAGCTGGAAGGAAAATCCAAGTCAAAATTTAATTAATCTAAAATATAAATGTTAAGTGCACATATTATGTTGTTAATTATTAATGTACATATTTATACACGAATAATGTGTGCGACATAATATTATAATAAGACATATATATATATATGATGAGTGTGATATACCTTTGTCCTTTGTGTATTTCAATTTAAATTGGTTTAATTAACATATGTTTCCAAATAATCATAAATATTATTATGATTATATTTTATAATATTTCTATAAGTAAGTTATAATTTTCTTACATGGTCAAATATAATTATTATCTTTCTTTTATTTCAATATTAAAGTAATAATAATACACATAATATTATATTTTAGATTCTAAGCGAAGCAAAGAATGTATTGGTTTTACAAAGATGTTGAATACGTTTTTTTTTTTTTTGATGTATGAAAACACTTTTTTTGGGTAGAAATAATGGTCCGATTACCACAAGTAGGGTATGCTTTCGGTAGCAAATCGTGTCTAATTGGTACTTTATTTAGCTCATTTTTCGAATTTTTCAAACGTTTTTCCTTAGGAGGGGAAAAACTACCAAAAAATGGCGGAAAATCGGCAAAATTACGGTTTTTGTTATTTTAAATTTTTTAATTTCATGATAACTAATTAAGTTTTGATCGTAGGGACTTGAAAATTTTTTTGAGTGTTAACATAGGTAGTATACAAGTGAGGTAAAATTTTGGAATGAATTATTAGTATAGTGTATTGTAGTATATTGAGTTTCGCTCAGAATCGTATTTTCTAATGCAATATTATTGCATTCGAATCTTAATTATAAAAAACCACTAATTTCTCCGAGGATCGAAGGGACGAAGGAGGAATGCCTAAAATCGACATTCCCACTTTAATTATTTTTTTAAATATTGATTTACAAGTTAAATGTACCAACCAGTTAAAAACGACTTAATGGCTAATACTTATTGTTTTTTAATGTTTTTTGTAATTTACACTACTGCATAGTATGAGCTAGGTTAGTATTTATTTACATTTGTTTAAAATATCACACGAAATACATTATTATTATAAGTAATATGAATATTGGCCATCCATAGTCCTATAATTTATAGTATAATGCGTAGTGGTTATATCAGGTATAGTATTAGTTAGATAATACATTTATAACTTTAAAAATAATATTATTTGAATATATAAGTGAGAGATATTAATTATTTTTCGTATAAAAATTATTAAAAATAAAAATGCTTTTTATATTGCTGTCAATTTACTTTTTAAGCAATTTTATTTTTGAATATTTTAAATGAAACAACCATGGCAAATCGTATTTGTAATTTGTATCGGTATAATATATTTTACCGGATAATAGATACCGTATCAAAATTATTTTTATGTATAGAAAACTTTCTTATACTGTGCAATCAATTATAATTTTTTTATATTTAAATATATTTAAGGTATTTAAGTTGGTATAATAATATCAATAATGATTTATATAATTGATTTTACCTTTACAAATGTATTTTACTAATTACCTATCTATTTATAAAAATAACCCATTTGTCCTATTCTCTTTTAATAATTATTTAGTTAAAAAAGTTTTTTAAGTGTAATATTTATGAAAAACATTTATTACTTTCAACAAAACAATAACAAATTATTATAAAAAATAATATGAATTAGTTTCATGTGTAATTAATGAATATATATACATATATATACATATGTATAATTATAAAACCACCATCCCGTTTTGGTATTGATTGCATGCATTATTGTATATATTGTATTGAAATATTGCGGTTATGATGTTTGGTAAATAAAGAGAAAGAACTAAATAATTTTTTGGATTATTTTCACATTTTGTATTAATAAATATAATATCCAAGTATTGAAGTTTTAAATATTAACATTTCTTCCAATATTATACACTCTTCTATATGGCCATTAGTAAAATTGTATTCGAATTTGGGGTACATCGATATCGATATTATAACGACCCAAAATGATTGAAATATATTTATGATCGAGTAAAACATAATTGTTATTGATTACCGTCTGCAGTTGGTTATCGTATTTATTTTATAGTTATGTTATAAACCAAACGCAACAAAACGCACACAAAAATCTGTGTTTGTTCGTATAATATAATATAATATATATTATATTATATTTTAATCTTTTGGTTTTTCATGATTTTTTATGTTCGTTTTGATTTCATGTGTTTATTTTTATACAACTCCGAAGTATTAAGTTTGAATGTTAGAAAATATTTTACCTGTGACTCTGTGAGACTTTACTGTTGACTGGATTATCTTTTGAACCAGATATGTTTCAGAGTTATGACTCAATATTTCAATAGGTTAGTATAGGTGTCAAGTAATTATAATAAAATATAGTATAACGACGATGCGGATTCAATAGAGAAAGCAATGCATTTTATTGTTAAATATTGTAAAGTGTATAATATTATATAAACAAAAAAACTAAATTGTCTAAATGATTCGGATCGATAATATACAACGCAGTGTCTGCATTATGTAAATTATAATATTATAACAAGTATCGTTCGTTGTTCGGTGTAATATAATAATAATATGAGTAGAATATAATTTAATAAATTTATTGTATAATATAATTCATATGATTTGACTAAAACTTAAAATGTATAACACTGGTTAAATAGTCCCATGCGTCGTTTAGATCATGATCGATGGCTGAAAAAAATTATCTAGATCATCTTTCGTACCGCCGTTTTATATACGTTCAAGACGTAGACATTCGTTCGCACATTGCGATCCGCTGCGCTTCGTTCTACAAAAACAAACATAATTACTTATATAGATATTAAATAGTATTAAATCTTAAATTATAGTAATAAATAATATTAATATCATATTTATTTGTATAAGTCACAAATTATACCAAATACGTAGTGTGGCTTAATATAATGTCATTTAAATGACTAACCATATTAATTGACATCTACGTAAAAGCAATATAAAAATTCTCGTCACCGAAGAAAAGGTAAAAAAACTGCAAGAATTTGCGTCTTATTAATCAATTTTCAATTTTTAAATTCAATATTTTTCCTTTCGTAATATCTTTAAAACGGAATTAGAAAAATATTTACCTTCATCGCAAACGTGATAAAAATTGCATAATAATTAAAAGTCATCCCTCGCCGGTACTGTAACGCAATATTCTCGATTATCGTGGATATTTTATGTTGGTTATTATTATCGAAAAAGTCTCAACGGATGAGTATAATGATGTTATAATGAAGCTGTTTTACATCATCTTATTTCCTTCTAAGGACATGTTACCACCTGAACGGTATAATTACATGTCAAAAGGTCGAAAAGGTGTTGACATGAAGTTTTGAGTAAGAATATTATATATTTCGTACACTTTTTTTTTTCATTGCGTAGACATATAAACAATTTTTAGTGAATGTCTTTCGAAATATTTTATCGGCCGGTGAAATACTTTTAATGACGATCTCGTATAATACAACAGTTAATTAATATATTATATTATGATCTCGTAGCTAATTATATAGTATATACTTAAAAATATCTTCGGGAAAAAATTGTTTTTTTTTTTTTTTTTTTTTTTCTATACCAAAACCACGTTTACAAACAAGACATAATTATTATTTTTATTGACAAAAATGAAAAAAAAAAATAAAATAAACTGTCGTTCACCTGCACCAGTTTGTAGATGTAGACGAGCGTGTCCATGGATTTGCACTCGTCGGCTTCGGGAGCGATGGCGCTTCTTTTGCCTTGGCCCCACGTTGGCGTGAAGTTCACCTGGCCGACGACGATGCACGCGCACAACAGGAACGCGGCCAAAAGCAACAGGGCACGCATCGTGATGGCCGCCGAACGTCGTTTACTATTCTCCGTCACTGAGAAGACTGATTATGCGACGAGTCGGTTCGGCGGACTGTTGTTCGCGCGCGGCTGAACTTTTCGAGTCTCGGCAATATTACAACGGACGCGACTATACGACAATATAATGAAATATCGTGCGAATACTGTAAATATTATAATATTATGATAAGGCGATTGGATTGGTTTTAAATGTATTTATTTTAAATCGCGGCGCTAGAGGAACGCCCGTTAACCGAATGCGGTTCGATGCGTTTGCGGACCGTAGACGATGAGAATATAATATTTCGATAAATTTACGATCGGAGTGCTTCGGTGTGTTCGCAGAAAGTCGAGTCAAAAGTGATGGCCGAGACCAGCAAAGTCCCGAGCTTTTATATCGCCGTCAAACGCCTACGCTCCTCCCGCAAGAAACCAAACGACTACGACGCACCCTCACCGCATCGTATATAAAATATGATAGTTGACGCGAGAGTGTGCGTATTATAATATATTATCACTCTACCTCATTTTTCGTCGAGCGGCTTATTTAAATAAAATAATGTGTTCAAAAGCCTAAACCAAAGCAATTCAACTAAACAACGACGTTTAGTGATCTAAATATAATTATAAATAGCGATTTGTAAGGTTATCTAGATCTGGTTAAATAGATATCTCGAAATCCAGTAGATCAAGCACATTATAGTTTCAAACTTTAAAATTAATAAAATGATTTAATTTGGTGGTGGGGTTGAAGGGGGGCAAAATGCGATATTCAAGTTTTCGTAATATAACCAAACAAGCATATTCTTAGTAGCACCTATACTTTTCTTTTTATTCCTGCATTTATGATACACATTTCTCCAAATATTTTTCCAAAATTATCCCTTACATAAAAACGTATAGATTATCTAATCGAAAATAAGAAACGTAGAGTTTATATTAGGTTTTTAGCTTCAAATATCTCAAATTATGAACATTTAAACGTGTTCATTTACTGCATCATTATGACAAACTTTTAGCATATATTTATTATATATAGACGGATGTTTAATATATAAATACAAGGCCGTATCTGAGGGGGGGATAAAAGATTTAAACCCCTTCCAAAATTGTGTTTCATATCTTTATATACGATTTTGTAATAAGCATAGAGCATGGTCAAAGCTTCTTCACTTTTTCAACCCCTCCCCCTCCATGAAAATTAAGTCCAGCTGTGGCCTTGTATAAATATATATATTTATTATATTATTAGCAATTAGTAAAACTAAATTAGCACATTTTTGAGAATTAATTTTGTTCGTCTCATGCAAGTAATTTTGTATTTTGTACTTGTCTCTATGGAAAATAACTTTTAAATTTTCAAATTTAATATTTTTAAAATTCGTTAAAAGGAAACGTTTTCCGAAATTCAAATTTTTAATTGTCTTAATTGAGTTTAAATTAAATAATATCGTGGAACCCACAAAAACATAATATTAATTATTGAGAACTTATTTTAAGTTTAAATGCTCAAACATAGATATATATTTTACAAACGAGAACAATTTTTAGAACTGTTACATTGATTTTTATCTCTAAATACACAACTTTGAAATGTTTCCGAAAGTGTAATTTATTTCAGCATAATGTTCAATATAATTTGCAATTTTGAATTATATGGTTTGAAAATTTAATAGATACAAAAACATATATTACTAAACCCAGTTTTAAAAAAATTTCGCAAATCCATAATCTCAATTTATTTTAATTAGCATTTAAAATTGGAATTTTGAGTGAAATTGAAGAAATGTGATATATTTTATAGTCTTTTCTTTTTTATATATTTTCATTTCTAAAGGATACAACTTTTGATTTTAAATATGCTAAACTGAAAATTAAGGACCGAAGGGATGAAGAAGAAATGATCGGAATAAAATGATCGACATTTTTTAAGCACACATCTATTATTTATAATATAAAGTTTTTAATGTTAGGGGCAATTGCCCTCTTTGTCCGCCATTAAACACGGCTCTAGGTGGTACCAACTATGCATACAACATATATATTTAATTTATCTTATGTATATTATGTTCTATCAATATAATATGAACTTACATAGCCAGGCTAAATCCTTATGCAATTTTCAGAAAAAATAATTTTAGGGATATTAAAAAATGTTTTGATTAATTTTAATTAAATCGTATTATATCAAATACAATTTTAGATTCTAAACGAAGCGAGAAATGTATTGTAAATAATTGTCCGATTACCACAAGGGTATGCTTTCGGTAGGAAATTGTATCACCTTGGTACTTTATAAAGCTAATTTTTCGAATTTCTCCAAATTTTTTCCTTAGAAGAAGAAAAATTACCAAAAAATGGCAAAATTGCGGTTTCCGATATTTAAAATTTTTTTATTTCTTGATTATTAATTGAGTTTTGATCGTAGGGACTTAACATTTTTTCAACTACTCACATAGGTAATATTTACGTTTAGTAAAATTTTGGAACGGTTTGGTTGATTTTTTGGCCAAATATAGAACTTTTTTTCTCTAAAAATGTTTAATATTATACTTGCAATTTTTGATTTAACGGTTTGAAATTTTTGTAGAAACCTAATCATATACTATTTAATCTATTTACAAAATAATTTGAAAATCGTGACTGACAATTTTTATCATGAAATTATAACTCCTTGAATTTCGATCTTAAAAATTGAAAATTTATTTTGAATATATACATGTGTAATTTACATTCGTGGGTAAAATTTTGGAATGGATTATTAGTATAATATATATTAATAGAGATTAATAGAGATTGCATTCAAATCTTAATAATTATAATAAGCCAATAATTTCCCCGAGGACCGAAAGGACGAAGGAGGGACATTCTATAAATTGACGTTTCCACTTTTTTTAATATTTACTTTAAAGTAATAATATAATTAATAGTGTGCTACTAAACATAAAACAGTGATTCTACGATCGATAAAATAATGGAATCAAAAAATCACAACTTATTTGTGCTAATGTCTACAACGTGTAAATAACGATCACCTAGATTTTTTTAAGGGGCAATGATTAGATTTAAGGGATCAATGTCTTGTCTCTTATCTCTTATCTTGTAGCTACGGTTCTGAAATAACTATCCACCCACCACTTATCAAACTTACCTATGACAATTGTGATACGTAAAAATATACATCGGCGTCACGTCGCAACCGAGTACAACTTGAAATGTTTCTTAATTGTTCGGTTTTGTATTTTATTTGTTAAAAAAAAAAAACAGGTTAACTAATGGTAACGAGATACAGACTATATAATATAGACATTTTGTATAAAATAAAAATATTGCATAAAATAAAATTTGAAATCATTTACACTTTTAGTGTTATTATAGCTAAAAGGTAAAACTATAGACACTATAGTATTAACAGAGAAAATATACGCTCGATTTCGTAACATCCTAACAATGTAACTATAGTAAGAAAATGTTTACGTCGTTTATTTTACACTTTATACCATCATAATATTAGTTATTATATATTTTACTTTTCGCGTTATACCAACATACACGATAAATAATACGAGCATTTAACATAAGCGTTCGTACTTAAAATATCATCATTGTTAATGTTTATTAAAAGTATACCCCAGGTGCAACGTTTTTTAGTCACTGTTCGTTTGCGCCAATTTGTATTGTAACAAACTATATTAATATAAATTTTAAAAAAAGTACGACACATAAAACGTTCAAAAATATATAGGATTATAGGTACCCGAATACTGTTGAACATCTTGCGTGTATGACGTATGTGAATATTATAATAATAGTTACTATTTATATTTTATGTTACTTCATCTTAATACATTAAAATATAGTTAGTACACAAATATGTTGTTATGTGTGATGTAGACATTTTTACAGTAGTAAAATAAATATTTGTAATAATAATAATAAATAAGTAAATTCATATGTAATTATTTTAAAGTTTAAATATAGGTTATATATCGAATTTTACAATAGTTTTTTAAAGTGGCAAGAAAAATATAGTATAAATTATAATACCCAAAAATTACGAAATATGGTAAGTATAATAAATCGCGACGACTCAATTTTTATGAAAATTTATTTCAGTTATATTTTACGATTAAATCAATAATGAATTTTACATTGAGATTTTCATACATATGATATTATATCGTAATATTTAGTTTTCTAATGTTTATGATTATTTTTAGTTAATAAAACCCTTTGAATCATATTAAAATAATAATTTTAATGCATTCGTATAATTAAATAGATATAACATATACAGAAATATGTAATTTAAGATGTTTCACTAAGATGACGAATCCGGCACTATTGATACATATAGTTATAAATAGATATACCGAGTTCGTATATTATGGTTCAAACAACATCAAATAACTGTATATTCTACAAGCATTTTCAGCTTTGAACGAGGTAAAGTTTAAATTGAATACGTCTATTGCAAATATTATGAATGGTTAATGTTCTCACTTTTCTAGACATGTTGATATTATCAATATGTAATATTTATATAATAACCCAAATAATATATTGGGTAATAAGAATCCCTTCATGATTGAAGGAAATAAATACAAATATCGTCTTATTGCCGATTTCACGATTTCAGACTAGTTTCTCATACCAGTGATTTACGTCATAATAACAACCATATCATAATATAACCATTACGCTATGTCTTAACTGTGTTATAATTGTTGTTCATCGTAAATTTAAGATGCAGTTACACAATAATACTATGCGACTATTATCCTATTCCTATCTATATAATATAATAGCCGACCAAAAACGTAGTATGATACGCCCACGATAGACACTTTTCTTTCTATAATATTTTATAGACCTTTCGTGGCATAATTTAATGTTTTGATAAGTAAATATAAGAATAGAATTTATGAATAAATTATATATAAATTAAATTAATAATTAAAAAATAACAATAGTTAAATATATATATATTACAAAGCGAGTTTTTGATAAAACAAATTTAATTAATTAAATAATTTGTATATTATGGGTTTGAACTTGGATTATATATATTTTTGTTACAACGTCAATAGAGTAACATAACAATTAACGTTATTAATTATCTTGCCCGAATGTTATTTCGTGTGTTTTGTAACGACTAAAATATCACATAATTGATAAGTTATTGTGATCCTTTATTGCTATACAATTTCGATTCTTTGATCTTATTTTTCCGGTCAATTGACTAGAGATAATACAATAGTCCATATCCATATACATTTCGGTTAGATGTATTTTTAGTATAGAACACTGCATTACTCGTGTATACAAATGAGTAATGTAACATAATAATTATTGAAACAAAGAAAACTTTAAAAAATCTCGATCATGGATTTAATTGTCAATTGAAATCTCTTTGATAAATTAATAATGACAATTGGTTGTGCATAGCGTTTTTGTAAGGTTTCATCTAGCGGAGACAATTTTTTTTTATATAACGTGGGAAAAAAAACATTTACAACCCCCTCGTTTTTCGTTTTATAACGCAAATCCATATAAAATTACTATATTCAATTCTAGAATAAGTTTATAAATCAAATAATTTATAACCCTATTGATTATGTTAATTTTTTTAGGCACTATTATTTATAACAATTTAACAGTTTATAGATGATGGTAATGTTGACTTTTTTTTTCAATACCGTCTTTGTTGAAAAATGTTTGAAAAATTTTAATTTAAGTTTTATATTATTGTAGAAGAAAAACGAGATTGTTAAAATAACATATTATTGTACAATACTATGACAAAATCAATTTGAATAACAAAACGAATAAATTAATTTATATGCAATATATATGTTATAATTTATATCAGCAAGTCACTTAGTCACTTATAAATATCTACATAGATAACCACTAAACAAATACTGTGTATAATGTATGTGTGAAACATATATAGGTTTAAATATTTTCATTAAATTTAAAGAAAAAACTAAGGCTGACTGTTGAGAGAGAAATAATGTTAAAAACCATAGGCAATATCAATACTCGAATTAAAATGTATAAACATTACCATAATATAATATACACTTATACGTTATGTTAATTTATACCGAAGGATAGTTTAAAATTAACACAAATTTATAGATTTAAGACTACTTTTACAATAAACTGTAATATTAATCTCCATAGAAGATTTGTAGCTAGAAATACCAAGATCATATTACAATAATATTCTAAAACATAATAGATTTTTAATCAGACTAGTCTTGTATGAGATTTTATATTTTTATAACTTTAATTTATGCTAATTTGAGATAAAAGGTTATAAATTATAGTTTTCTAAACAAACAGACAGTTACTATAATGAAAATTCAGATTTTAATTAATTCGTCACTCTCAATTAAATAAATAATAGAAAATATGTAGGTAAGTAGAAAATGTTTACTAAGACAAAATGCAATTTAGCTATATCCATGAATAACATCAGTTTAAACTATAAACGCAGGCGTAACATAATAATAATAATAATAATATTAAGTAATAAGTAATCACTAGTCACTATTTTATTAATATTAAAGTTATACATTTTGAACTTTTTGGTGATTGTATGTGCAATATACATTATATATTATTAATTATTATTTAATTAATCAGTTTTCATTCATAGGTATTTTTTTTGATGTCTGAAAATATTTTTGTGGGTAAGAATAATGTTTCAATTACCACAAGTAATGTATGCTTTCGGAAGCAAATTTCATCTAGCTGGTACTTTAATTATCTCATTTTTTTAATTTCTCAAAAGTTTTTCCTTCGTATCTCATAAGTAATTTACACATGTGGTAAAATTTTGGAACTACTTATCAGTATAATATATTGTATTATATTGAGTTAAGCTCAGAATCGTATTTTCGAATGCAATATTTTTATATTTAAATCTTAATTATAATAAACCACTAATTTCTCCGAGGACCGAAGGGATGAAAGAGTAACGTCCAGAATCGACATTCCCGCTTTTTCTTTTTTAAATGGTTGTATTTCTTTGTATATTTAATTATCTTCTATTATAATGCCATTTTATTTTGTCTCATTATCAGTAAAATTGTTTTGTAAATTAGACAGTCCGTACAAATTATAAATTAATTAATACGTCTTAATAGTAAAACATTCAAATATATTTTTTTTAATTCGCGTTTGGACGTAAATAATTTTTCACGCATAAAATCATATACCAATTAAATTGACTAATATTTAGATTATAATTTATTCATAAACATAATTGATTTTTGAGCGTTTAAATATTAAATAATCCATATAATAATCCGAGGACAAGATATCTTGGTAAAGTCATAAGTATACAAACTAATTGATTAAATAATCTCAAGTATGATAAGTATGTATTACTTATGCTGTTGTGTAGTCAGAAATCAGTCAAGTCCCAGTTATTAAGTAAATCTGATATAAATATATAATGTATTAATATACTATACATGTATTCTGCTTTACGGGTTTTACAAAAATCATTATGTATTACCTTGTAAAATACTTATGTATTATAAAACTATTTGATAATATTAAATTATATCAGTGATAGGTGCCGGCCACTGATAAAGCAGTTATTTGTTGATCATGCGTTCGAAATTATTACCGTTTAGTTTTTAATGTTACCTTATATCATTTTATTATTATTTTACCTTTGATTTTTTTACCGAGTTATACCTTATTTTAATAATATACTACCGTAGTACCGTCATCACCATTACTATAGATTGCATCACCAATTAAAATTTAAAACCGTCAACATTAACTACTATACAGTATAATCAGGGTCGGACTGGCCTATGATGGTACAGATCAGACCAGTAGCGGTTCAAGAGGGGTTGTCCCCCCCTCCCGTTCCATTAGAAAATTGAATTTCAAATATGGATATTTTGCTGAATGTATACCTATATGATACGTTTTACACGAAAAATTATAGTTCGCCTTCCCCGTTATCTTGGGTCGCCTCCCTCCCGTTACAATGGCTGAATTCGACCCTCCTACAGACGTGTGATTACATGGTAGGTACTGTAAGGTTCATAAAATCAAATTGCACGAGGTAGGCCTATTTTAGTCCGACATTATAGTCTGACACTATTGTATTGGTTTTACAAAGATGTTATTTTTTTTCCCAAAATCTACCTTCCCACTTTTTTTTATCCATAGTTTCATACCGTCTCCGTGATACCAATATTGTCACCAATTTTAAGGTTTTGTTTTTTAATTTCATTATTATTTATTGTTAATTATATTATTGTCTATGTTATTATCATATTTAATCTTATTCCCATTGATGGCCAGCACAAATTTATGTACCATAATTTTTATTATTATTGTTACTGTTATTATTTGTTTTAATAGTATAGATCGTTTAAATCGGCAATTACATAAATTGTATTGTTCGATTTATTTCCTATCAATTATTATTACCAATTCTCAATATTACATTATATCCCCATTCCGATCAATAATAAATTAAGTTTATACCTTGTTATTTTTAAAAATTGAATTTTACATATAGGTACTCCTAAATCTTAATAATGACTCTTAGCATTAAAATTGGATGTTTTCTATGCTTAATATTTACTAAATAAATGTATAATCAAAATATTTGATTTTATGGCGTTGTGTAGAATAACATATTTATTATAAATTATTGATGCAATTTGAGTTTTATATTTGGAAAGGCTAACATTTTATTTCCAACAGATCTGTGGGAAGTATACCCTTCCTCACCACATGTAGATTGTCTTTTGGGGGGCTACAGAGGATTTAAGAGCTAAGCCCCCTTAAGTCCCCCAAATGTGAGTATGATTATAATATAATATAATAATATATAATAATTAATTTATTGTATTGCATTATTACATATATTTATATTATATTATATTACTATATTAATCATAATCTTAATTTGCTAAGTTTTCTAATATTTAAATATTTCAGTTTTATTTTGATGTGATATAACTATTGTAGAAGAATGAAGAAATATTAATTTTTAATAAGAATTAGTTCAGTATAATTTTTTTTTTTTTAAAAAAAAAATAATAATTACGATTTTATTTGTTGGCTTTCTTTTCCATTATAAGAAATAGCAATTATAAATAAAACAATTAAATTAAATTAATACTATATATTACATAACGACTAGTCAATACTCAGAATTTAGAAGTCAACACATATTTTTAACAAAACGAAAAATAATGTGATTTATAAGACAAACAAAATGAATCACACAAAAAGCATAAAAGTATGAAGTGAAGGCCATAGACTATAAATATAAATAATTATCGAAAATTGTTTGATACTACAAAATTCTATCATAGAACAGCGGAATGACACAACGTAATTTGATAAGTTGATAATTAATATTTAATATCATAATATTAGCTTACTTATTTGTGTACCTATCACATTAAATTATTTTATAAAGTCACGTTTTTCGGAGCGTGCAAGTTGACAAGCCGTGCGTTACTGTATGGACATGGTTGTATAGTAATTTGGATACTATTCAGTTTTAGGTATTTAGGTAGGTATCCAAATAATATAATATTATGAATAGTGCAAGTCGTTTTTATTTGCACATTTATACATCAATTAAATAGATCTATTGTGTCTTGCACGCGCTATTATTAATTTTATTAATATTATTATTATTATAAATATTATTACTAAATTCCAGAATTAAAATATTCGATTGTAAAAAAAGGCAGTTTCTGATTTTGGACGTTTCTTCTTGGTCCCTTCGGCCTTCGAACCATTATTTCCACTTGAAAGAGTTTACATAAAAAAAGTGCACATCATTATATAACCAGTAATCTTCGCTCAGATTCTAAAATTAAAATGTTTTAAGCCATGACATCCAATAGTAATTTTATAGTTCTATGTAGAACAAGACAGTAATAACTAAATATTATTAGTTTATTATTACTATTTAAAAAATGCGAGGGAAGACTATCCTCTCATGTACCCTAAGCCATTTGAATCGTACGTTAATAATATGTTTCTGCAGCAGTGTATAAAAATATATTTTATAACACAATAACATAATGTCGTACGTAGACGTACGTCACAATGCGAAGCTCGATTGGCTTATTATCAACAATGACAATTAATTTTGATAAGACAACTTTTAGGGATTCATTGGAAGTCGAAAAACAACTTTAAAATAATATGTACATGTTCGAAAAATTGATTAATTTCCTTTCTTTTATAGTTACATCTTATATGTGATATGTATAAAAATATATTTGATTAATAAAATAATATATTGTATAATGGTATAGCCAGTGGCGCCGATTCCTATCCAAGTATGGCAATTACTACAGTAAATAATAATGGCTAGTGGATCACCGTTCTTATTGTCTAATAATGTTCTTAAGTTATTTATCTAATAGTTTAAAATTTAAAATTTTACAAAATTAAGGTATGAATTAAGAATGAGAAATGTCACCGAAATAAAAATAATAAACGACTTATATGGATTTTTAGTCTCACTTAATAACATAACACATTTTAGAAAGACATATTATATAAAATGTAGGTGAACATAAAACATACTGTAAAGAGTATAAACATTATTTCACTAATGCAGATTGCATACTTTGTTCATTAAACAATAATAATATTTATTATTAATATAATTTTAGGTATAATTTATAAATTAACAATAAATAACAATGAACTGCTGATAATTGTTTATTGAATATTATGTAATCTTCCTTTGATCATATTATTATTTATTACACCACCCTTCGGCGGTTATCACATACCACTAAATACATTAGAGAAACGAGATGACACTGATTTGGACATCGTTTTCGAGAACAAGATACCTGTAAAACTTCTTAGACACACATGCACCAACCAATTCAATTTGTTCTCATAACATTATAGTTATTATAGTTTATTTCAATATTAAAAAGTAAATACACAAAGTCAACACCATTTATTATAAATTATAAGATATGTACAGTCTAAACCCAAGTAAGATTATAAACATTCGATTTCCGCGAAAAACAGCGTTATACTTACAAACATTAGCATGAAATATCGATTATATTAATATCAGTCCTGTAGCTAGGGGTCATCGAGCCCTTGTAAAAGTTCAAATTATTGATCCTCCCCTTAAAAAAAATGCTCATTCGTTATTGAACCCTTCTACTGTAATAAATACTGTTATAGAAATATTGAAATTAATATTAAAAATTTAACCATCATTATACATTTTTTAAATATTATTTTGGTAGGTAATAGCTTTTGAGTATGAGCCCCCTAAAATCTAAAAGTGTAAGGAGCCCCAGTGCAATGAACTGCCCGCATCATAGTTTTTACGGCACTGATCAATATTAGTCTGATATATAGTGAACAGGGTAATAAATTCTAAACACGTTTCTCTCATTTTTACTCTAAATATTATTTTTTTTTTTGTGGCAAATTCAAGTGTTTCTAATACAGAATATGTATATTTTACAATACTTGGTAATATCTCATTATATGTATGTGAGGATACAAACTTTTTTTTAAATTGAAACTACTACTTATTGGCAATTACTGCTAATTATAATTATTATTAATTGGATAATTTTTCTGGAATTTTTAATGTATCAAACTATATTTCTTCATAGTTATTATAATTTATAAGACTAATAAATTATTTTAATAATTACACTGTTATTGATGAGGGCTGGCATTATATACTTTATGTGTAATAAAATATAGCTATATATATATATATATATATATATATAATTACTAGGTCCTTGGTACTACTATCCAGGATTCGTGATGATATAAATTATTTTATTAGAATATTATATTATACTAATTAATATTATTTTAATTATTTATGATCATGGTAAAATAATTATTATTACTTGAACAATAAATTATGAAAAATAATTTCATTAATTGTCTCGCAGAGTTTTAATTTTTGTCATGACCTAGATTGACCACTTATGATTTAGGTATCAAATTTAAACATATAAAAAAGTGGAAAGGTCAATTTAGGACGTTTCCCCTTCTATGATTAAAAAATACAAGCCTTAGAACTTCATAGAAATGTTGTTTAGAAATTTGTAAAACGAAAAATACTTTAGAATTAAGATTTGGTAATTTGACAAAGTACACCAAAGAAAATAATATAAATAAATATTTACTCAATTTTATTGATACTTTTTCGAAATTTGTATGTTCGGAACCATTGAAATTAAAAAATGGTGTAACAGTATCCAAAGGAGTTTGAAGAAGAAAGATAATTAAGAAAATTATTTTGAAAACGAAAAAAATTATTATAAACCTCCGAATAAATTCCATTATATATAAGGTTGGTATTCAGGAATAAATATTTTAGGGCTGTACTGAAACAATATAATATTGAAATATACCATAATATGAAACGAAGAAAAGTCATTAATTATCAAACGTTATAACAGAATGTTTAACTAAAAAATGAAAATATTGAAGTTCGTAACAATTTTAAGTGGATATATATTTTACGAAAATTAATGTACGAATACAATTATAAAAATTTTCATAGAATAATTAAAATGAAACCGTGTGATGTAAATAAGGAAAATGAATTAATATTACAAAAAAAATGTATGCAAATTGTTTTAACTGATCGAGTAAGAATACCTAGCAAGAAAAATGGGTTTTCAAACAAGTACTAACAAAATAAATAATAATAATTGTAATAAAAAAATGTGATCCAAAATTGTCCAATTGTCTAATTTATTGAGTATTTAGTGGTTAAAAAGCTTATTCTGGTTATGACATGTGGATATAGACAGTACAGTAGAATTTATAGTTTAGTTAATTTAAATGTGTACATTAAAATACATATTTGAAAAATATAAAACTTTCAATATAAATAGAATATCTATAAAAAAAAAATAAAAAAATTATTGAGTATTTAACATTCAATAGTATTGTGTCCATAAAAATTGAAGAATGTAAAATTTATGATTTCAATACAGTATTAAGGAATTAGGTATTATTGAAAAAGGATTTTTTTTCTAAATTAAACAATACAGTGTATATTAAAATTTATAGTCCTTGATCAATTTAATATGTAAATGTATAGGTAAATAAATAATACATGACAATAGGTACAAAAAAAAAAAGATTAAATTATGCAAAATTATTTTGTTTACCCTAAAATATACATCTTAATTAATATCTTAACAAATACAATATGTATGACTTATACAATATAAACTTAATATTAATATATATATAAATTCTTATTTTAAATTAAAATTAACATTATTTTAGAGTTCAGTCGTTTATCTGCACAGATATGTGCATCGACAACATTAGATTCAAATGGAATGTTTTCTATTTTTTTTTCTATAAATACAAACATGTTTGTCCATTCTTAAACAGTTTTTTTTTTCAAATAAAAATGAACGAGTAAAGTACATATCACATGGCAACAATACAAAATAATAATACATAAAACAAACAAAAAATATCTTCAGGATAAACAATTTAATTTGAATCATTACATATTTTCTCAAAATAAAAAAATTATATTCTTAAAATCAGGTTAATTAATATTAACAATATAAAATAATAATTTAAGTTCAGGATATAAAAATTACTTAGAAAAGCAACAAAAATATAATTTACAAACATTTTATTGTAAATAATTAACATGTGGAATATCTCCTAGCTAGTGTTATTTATAATTTTATGTCTTATTCATGTAACCAAAATACAGGTATTTCAAACATTACAGAATTGAAGCAAAATAGTATAAACAATATAGAAAAATAAACAACCATATAAATAATGATTATAATATGGAAGGGGGGTAAAAATATTTTGATTTTGAAACATAATTGTATTGTTATTTCTAGTAATTTTAATTCTTTATGGTGATCTGTACATAATAATAACCCTGATTTATTTTTCATATATTTACAATTGAGTTTATAACGTGTAAAAAGTTGTTTGTTCAAAAAAATTTCCAATGGCAGTATAACATATTAATATTATAAAACATTTAAGTACCTAAAAAAAATTACATAAATTGTCAACACAATTGGTGTAACAAAATGTTTTACAATCTTCAGAAATCACTTATAAGGGAAAATATCCTTCCCAGAAAATAGGAAATCAGAGAATTTCATAAATTCTATACAAAAATATAAATAATGATAAGTTATAACTAGGAAGCAATGGAAATATTTACTTCAAATTTTTAATATTGCATAAGCAAAACAAGTATTTTATATAGTTGTAAATGTTTATACCTAAAAATGTAATTCTATTATATATATATAAAAAAAAAAAAATATATAAATATATATAATAATTATATAGTTAGACTAAACAGTCTGTTGTTGAGATCACGAAACAATATTTTGAATATGAATACAAAAATTTGTTTTCGTTACTGTCAATAATACACAAAACAAAAGATAATAAATCGGAAAGAAAAATATTTATGGTAAATATTGTTATTTTTTAATTGTCAATAGAGCACCATCAACTCTCTGTACAAATTATTTGTATTATATAATATGTATTCTGAACTTAATTTTAGTTATAGAGTCGCTATAATCTTACAGATAACATGTGCACCGGTAACTGATTAATCAAGACGACTTTGAAGTGATTGTTAGCACCATGATTCAGGATGAGTATTGCGATATGTTTCACTTTCTTCGTCACTTGGATCTTCACCATACATATCGGCTAGTTTACGGAATCGTGGTCCAAAGTCAGATAGGTAGTCAAAGTTCAAATCTCCATCGTCTGTACCTGTAAATAATAATAATAATTGTTATTACAATCCATAAAATACAGTTAAATTAGACTCAGGATAGCTTGGGATTGAATAAGACAAGTTACCTGAAGCCAATGATGACAATGATCCATTTGAATTGCCTTCACCTTCATACATGTAATTGCGTACATCATCATATGGGCCTAAATCCGGATCATTATCTACAGAGTTTAGTTTGTCACCAAGGAAGCCACATATATCAGGGACCTCATCTGGAGCTATATAATAATATTAAAAATATTGTATTATTTCAACTAATTGTTATATATTATGTATAAAGTGTAAATGAGATTTTTTTCTATTGAGACATACCTCGTTTTTGTACGTTTCCAGCATCATCAAATCCTTGTACAGGTTCTGAACCATTATACACAAGTCGTAAAACATTCAAGTCATACCCAGTCATGTCTCCTTCACCGCCACCTTCATCTTCATAGTTAATTATGTTTTCTCTTATATCATCAGTATCTTTATATAAATCATCAGATTTTCTTCTATGCACAACAACTGCTAGCAGCAATACTAATACAAAAATACATATAACAATATTATTAGAAAATTTTAATAAGCACAACAATGTAACAAACTTTAAAACTTACTTAAAAGAACAGCTAGGCATACAAAAATGGCTATCAAGAAATTAGCATCAATACCAAATGATACAGCAATTGCTGTACCGTGTGTACATGAAAAATCAACATTGTGAGATACACTAGGCGAACCCAAGTTGTACAGGCGACCATTAAATGTTAAATTTCGTATACAACCGTTAAACCCTGTGGAAAATGGTTTATGTGTCCAATTTCTAGTAGCTGCTATCTTGCTAAGATCGATAAATGAACCACCAAGTTGTAATGGTCCATTGACATTTAAGTACTCGTTAGGTCCTATTGGAGGGCTAAGACCCAAGCAAGATGGTAGATTACAACTGTCTATTTTCATTTCTATTCCCTGAAATAAAAATATAAAAGTTATTAATATATTGAATATACTTAATTGAGTTTTATCCATACAGTTTTGGTCCATATGATTTCAATGTGATGTAAAACTCCATCAGATATTTTTATTTGTTTTTGTTCAATTTTTAATGTTCCTGAACCATAATCTACCAAAAGAACTGGATAACCATTTTTGAGCTCCAGTGACATGAAATCTGCAAGATTTATATTATCCAAACATTACATAATATAATCTTTAATCTAATGATTTAATGATTTACCTTGCACAGATAACGGAGAAGGTTTAATGCTACTGGGTCCAGTGTACAACAATAAGCCATTATCAACAGAAGTTAAGACATATAAAGACATGTGAGATTCCATGCAAGATTGCAGTGACGGATACAAGGCATAACCATCGCCATCAAAACCAATGCTGAGAATTTCACATCGGGGTCCTTCAAATCCTACTGAACATTCACATCCAGTGCTAGAAATATGATATTACATTAATCATATAACTATTTAAAAAGTACATACAATTTAAGATATTAAAAATATATGTAAATAGCATACCCATCTGATGTAATAGTACCACCGTTAAAACATGTAATTTTAGTTGGAGGTCTCTGTTCACATTGACAAAATGGATCAATCACAGCTCGTATACCAACAAAAGATGTAGTATTAGTGTAGACAGCAGCTGGTTCATTACTTTTGTTAAGGAAATTAGTACAAGACGATTCGCAATAAAGTTTTTCAACGAGACATTCATCAATATTGACCATTAGAAATACGACACCTAACTCTTTTTCAAGCTATAATATCAAAAATTTAATTAGTATTAGAAAAATAAAATTATAGTTTAGTTTCATACCTCTGCTTGATGTTTATCAATAGCGGCATTAATTTTCTCTGGCTGGTAATACGGTGAACCATGTGCAGAAAAACGTACATCCAATTGTGTAGTATTTGGATTGTGAGGAGAGTGCAAAATAGTGAACACATCAACATTTTCAATACTAGCATTTAAGATGGAAGCTAATCGCCGTTTTAATATAGTAGCTTTACTAATATTGTCCTAAAATATTTTAAAAATAATATGAAATAATTATAGCAATAAAGTTGTTTTTATAATACATACTGGACCAGGTGTAATAAATTCTTCGGCAGAAATCCCTGCCAATCTAACTGATCCAGACTTATCAACAGCTTCTTCTGGTATTTCTTTTACAGTAACAACAACAGTTGAATTCACTGTGTGTCTGCTAATTTTTGATCCTTGTTCTGTTACTTCAAACTCCAAAACAAAAGTTTGTTCTTTAGTATTTTGTAGCATAGTTATCATGCCAGTTTCCGATTTAAGGTCAAAGTTTTCATGTGGTCCACGTAGCCACTTGAATTTTTTGTCAGGCAAGTCCCAGTCATCCAAATCATCAACGTATACACGTCCAATCTCCATATCTGGAGATTCCCCTTTGTAAGTGTACACAAATATAGAGCTTTTACCTGGCTTCATGGGATTATCATTTTCATCACCAATTACAACTTGAAGTGTACTTGTTCCTGTCATTCTGGGTATGCCGTTATCAGATATTGTAATAGGAATATTGTAAATCTTTTTTTCTTCACGATCAAATGTAGTTGTTGCCATGAGTTCAACACCTACAAAATTAAATGTTAGTAAAAAATAGAAAAATAAATTAAATATAACAAACCCGTAATGCTGAATTTAGTTTGAATTTCATAAGAGGCATCAGAAGAAATAGAAAAATCAAATGGTGCTCCATTTTCAGGACCATCATTATCCTTGGCAATCAATCGAGTAATTGTTCCAGGTGATTGATTTTCACGCCAAACTACAGGTGTAGGCTAAAATTAAAAGAAATCCATATTATAAAATTATATTTAAAACAAAATATAATCATAAATTTATTTTAATATTATCCATGGGAGCTATATTAGAGTAAATAACACACTACTATATAAATACTCTATTCATGGAGCGAACGCAAGTCAGCAACGACCAAAACACATTATAGTCTAACACGACATAGCCCATTGGTTGGTCATCACCTCTAACCTCTCGTGTTGTATGTCACATTGGTGATGTGCTATTGTGCTCATATATATTATGCAACAGTAAATTATAAGCACGATGCACAATGGTAAACAACGGTCCAGTAGGTAGGAGAAATTAGACCTCGAAACTACTGAATACTGTCATTTAGATGTGTGGCCATCTTGCGTTTTCTCGGTGAACAGAGTATAGTCAACTAAATTTTATATAATTATTATATTACCATATCTAAATATGGTGCATTATCATTAATATCTCTGAGGGCAATAATGACTTCCGTAGCTTTTTGTAAACTCTTGGGACCACCACCTTCATCATTGGCTTGTATGATCACTTGCCATGTAGCATAACCATTTGGTGGATCACGATCAAGCGGTTTTATTAGGGATAGACATCCATATTTATCAATTGTCATTAATTTTCGTTGGTCTTCTTTTACCACAGAGTACACAATGTGTTGATCTACTGATCTATCTTGAATATCTGGATCAAATGCTTCCAACTAAAAGAAAATTATTATTATAATCTGCTATAAAACGAAAAATTGAAAATAAAAATAATATAGAATCATTGTATACCCTAGTTATACAACCCTGCACGAGTTCTTCTTCTGTGATTGTAAAGTTTCCCTCATATGGACGGAATATTGGTGGATTGTCATTAACATTTGATATTTTTATCTCAACAGTACAATAATCTTCATATGCTCCATCAAACGCTCTTACTTTTAATACATACTGTATAAATGTTAAAAAAATTAAAATACAATAATTTTGTTAGTTTAAAGTAACATAAAAGGTAGTTAAATTAAAACTTACATTTGTAATATTTTCATAATCCAATTGATTGTTCACTTTGATTTTACCAGTGGTGTTTTCAATTAGAAATGCTGTGTAATTATTCCCTTCCACAATACTGTATGTGACGGGAGAGGCTGTGTCATTATCCAATGCTTTAACTTCAGTGACTAAAGCATTCAAATTGGCATCTTCGGGTATTTCTTCTGCCTCATATACGGATTGAGTGAAACGAGGTGGATGGTCATTTTTATCAGCAATTTCAATACGAAAAACTTGTTCACCTATAAATATGATATTATATAATACACTTTAATAATTACAATATTAATACATGCACAAATGGAAAACTAAACAGATAATAAGTTAAATATTTGAAAATGGTAGTATTAGGAAAATTTAGGATTCAGGTGAATTCTCTTGTACTAAGACTGTATGACTGAGCGTTTTTCATTTAATGTCTAAGAGATTAGCTAGCTTAATTTCTATTATTGTATTAATGGTATCAATATAATAATTTCTATATCTTTAAATATACTTTGTTAACACCACTCACCTGTATTGTGTTGGCCTGTTGAATATAAAGCAGATGGTGCATTGTCTGTGGCAGTCACTTTTATATTGTAGATGTCTTGTTTTTCACGATCAAATGTTACCAAAGTTGTGATGTTACCAGTGTATGGATCAATAGTGAAGTATTCACGGTTATCTGCTAGCTCATAAGTGACACGATTGTTGACTACTGTTGAATCGGCATCAATTGCTCGAACTTGCATCACAGGTGTACCGGCTGGTTCGTTTTCCAATACAGAACCGGATGCAACCTCAGTGAATACTGGTATGTTGTCATTAACGTCTTCTAATTGGATGTTCAGCTGATGTTCTGCAGCCAGATTGTGTTTGTTCTATAAAAGAAAAATGATAATAATTTTTTTCTTATTAAAATTTTTAATTAATAATGAACATTAGGACAAACTTTTACCTGTATACGAATGTTTAATATATACTCAGATATCGATTCATAATCTAAGTATCTTGACAATCTGATATGAGCTGTGTTTCCTTCGGATTCTAATCGAAATGTGTTCAATTTATTTGACTGTTCTGTTCGGCCTTGTACCAATTCAAAAACTGGATATTTTTCGTCTGTGTTTGACCTAAGTGATTTATAAATTTAGTATATTCTATTGTTTCATTTTTAGGATGTATGAAGGATTGCCAGATTAAAAAAAGTAAAATACGGGACAAAAATAATTTGGATTTTAATACTACAATGTGCGAGTATAGTATGTACAAATTTTTCATGTATTATTTGAAATGTTATTACACAAGTATACATTATAAGTTAATAAAAATATGAGCACCAAAATAAAATATTTAGATATATCAATACATAAAAGACAAAAAAATTAAACTTATTTAACTTATTGACATTTTTTTATTAAAAATAACTAATATTTGTTAGATCAATGGATTTCTTTCAACAATGATTTATTTCCAAATAAAAATTATGAAATTCTATAATCATTTCTGTTAAAATGTCTTTACGATTAACATTGTTTTTACCGAAGAGACTTTTAATCTATTTTTTTTGTTTGTCCACAAGTTATTCATGTACGAAAAAATGCTTTCAACATTGTTATTGGAACCCAGCATACACATTAAAAATTCAACAATTATTATGAAATTTGTGTATTCACTACCAATATTTTTTGCAGTTTTGAAAAAAAAATATCCACATGATTCCTAATGTTCTTAATGATTTAATTTGTATATTAAGTATCAAAAAATCTATTATTAAAGCGAATTCATCGAATAATTGAGCTTTATTAATTAAATTATAAATAGGAACAATTGTTTTTTATAAATGCAATAGTAATTTGTAAGTTTCCCCATTTTAACATACAAAAATATAATGATTAAGAAATATTTTGTTTCAAAAGTTTAAATCCTATATACATATGGGATATGTTTGAAAAAATGGGACATTTTGGTGTCCCGAAGACAGATAGTTACAAAAAGAGACATTTCCGTATAATACGGGCCATCTGACAACCCCATGTATGTAAAATAAAACTATAAAATAACTTACGCGGCTGTGATGGTGGCTATATCAACAGCAAAATTTGTAAGGTTTTCTGGTAGATAAATGGTTCCTTCGGGCTGGGATATGAACGTTGGTGCCTTTTTATGTGATTCTACAACCATGATTTCTAGATCCATTGTAGCTGACTTAGGGACTACACCTTGATCAGTAGCAGTGGCCCGCATTTTGAATTTATAACCGGGTTCTCTCTGAATAAAAATGAATATATATCAAGTATATTTTTAAAATTTTTGTTTGTTGATAATTTGCATATTATGTTGTATTTTTTCGATATTATTATTGTACTTACATTGATTGAGCGATCCAAGTAGATGACACCGGTGTTTGGATCGATACGGAAATAATTAGAGTCTTGTGTCACTCTGGGTGATAGGTCATATTGTATTTCACTGTTTATACCATCGTCTATATCGGTGGCCGATATTCTCATCACTTCACTTCCAGACAATAAATCTTGGGGCACGGATTCCACATAGTTCTAAACAAATATTAAAAAAACAAAATTTAAATAACCATTGTGTACTGTTTTATGGCTTATACTGTGATCATTTAAAGCAACTAATTATTATTATTAATTGACAATAAGATATGAATACAAAACATATATTTTGCATGCAATAAAATTGTATAGAGTTCTAAAGTGTTTATTGTCCATGGGGAAACGAATATTCCTGTAATAAAAAACACATGTTGATTTTTTCTTTTTGTAGAGTAACGAGTGACATAACCAAAGGTTGTCAACGACATAAGTTTGGTATATAATTATTATAAACCTCACCAAATTTTAATAAACCTAATGTATATTTCACTATCAGCTCGTTAAAAAAACGATTGTTAACAAAATGCATGCAGAAAACAAAAAAATACTAATAGCAATAAATAAATTTGCGATTCGAAAAAATGTTTAGTCCACGACGTGTAAACACAGAAAATATGTAATCAACATGCAAATAAATAAACCTGTAATATACCTTGTAATTAAATCCTCGATAGACCTTTATTCGATTGTTAATAATAATAATAATTTGTATAAATATATATTTTAACATAAAATATCTACATATCATTAATTAATTGAATATATGTAATTCAAAAGAAACACAATAATTATTATTCGTATAATACAGGTACGTAGCTTACCACTTTGTCGAAAACTGGCGAATTGTCATTCTCGTCTTGGATGGTTACTTTAATGGTACACACATCGTCCAGATGCGGTTTTCCGTTGTCCGTGGCTCTCACTGTCAAGTACACTTCTTTTTCGCGAGTAGGTTCATCCCGGTCGAACATCTATAAGAATGCAACAGGAATTTTAAATATTAGGATTAATGCGAACAATTATTCGATTTTAAAATATACAAAATAATAAAATCATGACAAGTACTTACATATCGGGTTAAGACTTCTCCAGAATGTGGGTCGATGGAGAACTTGGTACGCTCGCCAGGTGAGCCGACAAATGTGTACGTGATAGTACCACCATTGTCCAGCGGATCCCTGTCATATGCTTTGACCTGATACGAAAAAAAAACGTTTACGTTTATAAATATGATTTTACATTTTACAAAATAATTATAATATTTTAAATGTGCACACTATTTATGTATTTTGTTTGAAACTTGTGTGAACATTTTAGGGGACCTAGTCTTAAATAAATTGTTCAATTCAAATATTTTGTACTTCATAGGTAGTATACTTGCAATTTACATTTGAATTGTAGAACAAATAATAAGAAATCATAAAAATTTATTCTTAAAGATAAAACAGTGAGCGTTAAATGTTTTATTTGCAATTTGTTAAAAATAATGCGTAAGTATTATTATACCTATCTATTTTTAAAACGTTTTGTCCAAGATTTTTAATTAAATTTAGATTCCACTTAAAAGAGGAACGACATCTGAAGGGTGTAAAACTAATTGACACCTCAATTTTCTAGAAACTGTTTAATATATATTAATTTATTATAATGATATACATAAAAAAAAAATTAAAAAAAAAAAATGTCTAATTATAAAGCGAATAATTAAATCTGATTATGTTTAATCGATTAGGTTGGTACATAGTTAATTTTAAAAAAGTATTTTTGAAGTATTATAGAACACTTTTGAATATAAATTAAAAAACGATTAATTAATTTTGAAACTTGACTGCTTTTAATAAAATACTGTAAGTTTTCATTTGTTTTTGTCCTTTGTCAAATAATAATATTTTGAACAGTAATTATGAGAAAAAATTGTAAAATATAGATTCAATTAAAAACGGTATTTAATAAACTATATACAGTATGACATAAAACTATAATACAATAGTATATATTTTAAACTAAAATTATCATTACAGCAAATCTATAACATAATATTTTTATTATAGATCTATAGATACATTTAAATAGTAAATAATAATAAGTTGCATAAAATATTTTTAAAAAAGCTTTTTAAAAGTATTCACTTTTTTCACTTGTATCGTAATAAATGTACGTGTACTAATACATTTATATTTAGGTAATAATGTTTCATTATATCTATTGGCTATTATTTAATTATATTATTTCGTATAATATAATATACAATTAGGTTAAATGCGGCGGTTATATAGATTCGAATAATATTATTATTAATGGTTTAATAATATTATATTATAAAAATGTACTTACTGTGAATACGGATGTGCCGGTCGGTTGTTCTTCCTTGACACTGGGCTGATAATTCAAACAGTTTGTAAACACCGGCTTGTGGTTATCCTGCACCGTCAATCCTGGTTTTAGTCCAAACCCTCTAACCTGAAACTGCACACAAAACAGAAAATGTTATTATATATTGAGGAAAATTTCAATATATATATATATTCTAGTTTCCCTTATAATATATTAATAGTTAAACCGCTATACTTATACTGCAATATCAGATATATATATACACGCAAGAAGTGATTTTATCAAAAATTGTCCGATATTAAATTATACACGTAGACGAGCTACGGACGTAGAGGGTGTATATTGTACGATGACCTGATAATGGAGATAGGTCTCCAATATCTACTATTACTCACGGAAAGGGATTAGAATAGAATATATTATTCTCTTCTATAATAAACTGCAGAGCGCAAAAAGAAGGAAATTCAGTAGGATATATTATTCTTTTCGAAGTAATAATGACGAATTTGATAAATAATTTACAAATGTTTACGAAATTGTTTTAAAAAATTTCGACAAAACGAATTAATAATTAACTTATTAAAAACAACATTCAACCATCATTATATGATGTTGTTTATGTTAGAGAAAATAAGTACGAGTATAATAAAGGTACATTAGAAATGTAACACGGAGAGCGAATAAAAAATAAAAATAACAATAAATAAGTGTCCAAGGTGTGAATAAGAGAAAAAGTCTCTTAAGTAATTAGTCATCTAGCGAAACAGTGGAAAGAATATTATTAAAGCGCGCGACTGTAGACCGTCTACAGATTTTAAACGATTTTTAATGAGTGTTTTTTTTCTTACATATTACCAAGTGCTTCTAAGTGTACGGTTCGGGCTAAAAGGGAATTTTAAGTCCTAAATGTAGTTTTAATGGTTCACCGGTCTCGGAGAACTAATACAATAGACGACAAATTATATACACAACGATCTTAAATTAAAATATTCTCAATCGCTAAATTCAATTATTATGTTGTACATAAATGTTAAATTAACATATAAAACTATGTATTTTTCTGCATAATATAATATAAGTACAGACGTGTATACGCGTAGAAATTATTATTTTTATTTCTTTAATCGAAGACCGAAGGAATAGAAATAAATTTGACAAATGGGCGACACATCATTACAACATCATTACACTCGAAACGGTGAATGTTAAAATCGAATTGTTTGTCGGAAATATGTCAGCGTGAGATCGACGTTTTTGTTTGCAATAGTCCTATAGGTATTCAAATGTAATATAAGTATATAAATACGAATGTAAATAAAAATGTTTTCCGATGTGAAAACAAAGGAGTACTTTCGACAATAAGGTTTACATGCGTTGATGTATGCGACGCACTGCCGAAGATGGTAGACGCGTTTTGACAGACCAAAGCAGAGATTAATTCGAATAATCCTTGAACCCGCGAGTCGTTCGCCGAACGTAACGAACCGTAACAAAGTGTAGCCTGCTTTTGCTACAAAATATATTTTATACACAGCAATGTCTGTATAACAAGCATTCGATTGATTCACATAATATTATTTCTATTGGCGAAATAGTAATAAAAAATAATGTAAGAGTGTACGAACAACGACAATATTCAGTCATTGAGATATCTATGACAATATTATCAACGATTTTTAACTTATAAATCGCGACTCCCTTGGAGGTTTCCATTGTTTCCAACCAATTAAGTAGTCATTTTTAATAATTAACTATGCATGTATATAAAACATTGTTAAGAGGCAGTTAAAACATTTAAATCCTATTTGAGGATCGCCATTGTAAAAATGTTGAGAATCATTGATCTGCAATATAATACTGAGCGTCT
This sequence comes from Eriosoma lanigerum, assembly GCA_013282895.1. Taxonomy (NCBI): domain Eukaryota; kingdom Metazoa; phylum Arthropoda; class Insecta; order Hemiptera; family Aphididae; genus Eriosoma; species Eriosoma lanigerum. The sequence goes on along the minus strand of CM023359.1, from coordinate 61,954,305 downwards.
GTGACACACGTACTTTTAAGTCATATACTACAAATTATTTTTAAGTAGTTTTTAATATAGTATTAATTATAATATGTGTACTTGTATACAATACCTATTAGGATTTATATGCATTTAACCGTGTTATAATAAAAAATGTCAACACCTAATTTAAAAATAATAAAAACATATTTGTATCCCAATAGCCAATTACATTATGCAAATATATTGTATTGCATGAAATAATGAGGTATTTTAAATTTTAATAGTATATTCACACTTTCCTGCAGATATCAAAAAAATATCCATCACATGTTAACTATACCTAATAATAAGTGCTTATTTACTGTTTTCGTTATTAAACGTAAATAAATTCATATCATAATTAATTTTAAAATTTTAAATTCCCAACTGTAAAATTTTGCATAATTATGTATCGCATCTCTATCATTAAAAAAGTTAAAACATGTATATTTTATACTAAAAATATCAATCCATTTGGTTAATTATAAATCATTTGTATTAAATTTGTACCTCGATGATGTAAAAATAAAAAAATAAATAAACCAATGCGTATATTATCCTACCGACGTTCTCGATGCGCGCGTGTATCAGAGACGAAAAAACAAACGCTCTTTACGCCGACCGCGCTTGAATTACGCAGACTTTCTACCCTGTGGGCCGCGTTCTTCACATTTAATTATTTACCGTGCACGTCCATTGTTATATATTATACTATTATACTATTCGTGATAATAGACAATAGTACGCACACATGCACGTCTTTATTATCAATCATTATTATGCTCGGGTACTATGGCGTAGGTAGGTAATATAATATACGCATATTTAATATTTATATATATAATGTAGTTATTATTATTTTTGATAGAGACCGTCGTTAGTGAATCACACTTAAACGGTGCACGCGTTTATAATAATTATAATAATATAATTAATATGACGAGAATTGTAGTTGATTAGGATACAGAAAAAAATTATAATCTATTGTCATCTGGGATACTAGATAATAGGTAATACGTAAAACAATGCAGAAATTCGAGTATAGAAAAATAATCTATGTAAAGAGTGAAAACTTCGAGGAAAATTTTTCGGGGATAATAAAAAAAATTGTGTTTAATTTACAGAATAAAATGTTCCTTTTCTAGTATTTTATTAACTATATTAAAATATTAGAAATGAAGATATTAAGTATATTTTGTATATCAACAATATTTATAATAGGTTTTAAATATATTATAAATATTATATAATTTATACACATACTTTATGATATTAATTGTTATAAAATAGATAGTAACAGTTGTTGTCAGAAGACCAATTCTGGTTCAAAAAGAACATGGGAATGAAGGAAACAATATTGCCAATGAATAATCACACAGAAATGGATTAGAAAAGATAAGCAAACATTCATAGCTTTTGTAGACATCGAAAAAATGTTTAATAACGTGGACTATGGTAATGTTTAACATGGTAGAGCAGGAATGTATCTAGACTATTATTTTAGGGGAAGCGATTTTCTTTTTTAATATTCATGTATTTGCCTATATAGTTTTTATAAAATAATTATATTAAAATCAAATTAATTTTCGATATAGTATCATACGGTCGTTGGGGGGGGGTCACTCCTACGCCCCCTCAAATTCGTGCCTGTGGTAGCGTGGGGATAAAACACGTAAATAGGAAACATTTACACAACTTATATAAGTATGAATCAGATACCATAAAAATCTAAGATAATATAGAGGAGGCAAAAATAAACAAAGGAGTTAGAAAAGAATGCTTCAATTATTTTGAGGAGTTTATTATATTCAAATTCTTGAAATAATGTCGGAAGGAAAGCTACTATGGAAAAGTACGAGTATAGTAAAAAGACGGAATGAATGTATAGGACATATAATTCGACATGAAGGATTACTACAACTAATTATAGAAGTGTGAAAGGAAAGAATCATAAAGAAAGGTCAATAATAGAATATATCCAACAGATAATAAGGGATCAAGGATGCAATTCAAACGTACAAATGAAAGAAAAGCGAATAGTAGTAAAGAGTGGAAATCGGCTTCAAACCAATCTTTAGATTGAAACCATATAGAGAGGAAATAAATATTATAAAATTAGTTATTTTTATAGAAGTAAAATCGTAACTTTCTGATTTACATAAATTTCTTAAAAGCTATTTAAAAGAAACTTCAAAAATATCAAACGTCCATATTTTGTATTACCTATATAAAAATAATATATCTTGAAATACATCAAAATTAGAATCCCAATAGGCCAATACTAATAAAAAAATATTACACAACTATTTTTTAAATCGACCTACAATAGCATAATTAATAATTATTAACTATTAATTTAAAATAATATGTTTACGTTGGAATTATTAATTATTATAATTTATATTTGGCTAATTTTCGTGGGCGTCAAAACATTATTAAAATAACCGTCACTGAATTACAGACAATCATTATAACCAAGGAATAATAATAATATTATGTATGTGGTACGGTCTTGTGGTTAGTATACCAAATATTATTATTTTGATTTTAGACACGTACATAATATATACATAATTATTATACATTTAAACTGATATACAATATAACCCACAACGTGTAATCTGTATAATATTATATTATGATGACGGCGAACAGCGAGTGTGACACGCGCAATCCACTGTGTAATTTTCGTAATTAATACGGTCGTTTCGCACTTAGCGGAATTTATGTTATATTATATGCGAAACATATAAAAATAAACATGCTCATAATTAAGTTCATGTGTACGAAGATCAGAGAGAAATTAAAAATGAAGCAAAATTTGAAGCAGCATAAATCGGGCTCGATTGTAAACTTTTAGTTTATATAAGTGCATAGTGACAGTAGGTACTATTATAGGCCATATTATTATACTGTTCATATAAATTAATGTATATTGTCCTTAAACGCAGAAAAAACCTTCCATGTGTCAGATTTATAAAAAAAACAGACGTTATATTATCTCTCGAATAAGCCATTTAGGGAAAGGGCCGGTTACAGAAAAATCATCTATAGACTATAGGTTATCTATAAATCTTAACTTCTGATGAAAAATAATACAATATAAATGAAACCTGTTAACTGCTATAAAAATATTTTGAAATATTAAGTGGAACAAAATATGGTTAAAAATTAAAATTATACATATTGTGCACTCAAGTGGAAATAGTGGTATAATTTAAAAACAAAACAATATTGTACGTATTTTTAACAAAAATAAATGTATACACATAAATGTGTCTTAAGCACATCAGGAATCCTTCATATATATGGTAAAAATGTGACAAACACTTATAATTTTTGTTATTTTATAAAGCGTATAAAAGTATTTTTTATATATATATATAGTAGCAAGGTTTATTTGTATTTCATACATTTAATATAATTTTATTTTTATTGCTCTTTGAAAATTCGTTTTACGTTTACACCAAATAATGACGATTTCGTGAATAAGGATTTATAGTGTCAACGACGATATAAACTTTGCTATTCGTTGTCTCTTATCGCTATTATAAAACAATATATAATAAGTCACTGCCCCGGCACACATAAATTGATTAAAATATATGTTAAAAAAGACTTTGGTTAAACTTGTAAGAACAACGAGTCAACGAGTTACACACATATAATATTATAAATTTATATTACATACTATCGTATACAATAATAATAATAATAATATAATGTGTATTATATTATTACATATAAAGAATATTATATGCTATAAGCATATATATGGTAGTGATTTTGTTGATAATAAATAATAATATGATGATAATAAAAAATATTTTGTAAAGAATTATATATGGTCGTAATGGATACACACATTATATTTATATATTAAACAACTGCTATTCAAAATATTGCATTCTCGCATCGTAAAAATACAATTTTGCCAATGAAAATGTGTAAAATCGACAGTGGACGAGGAAAGGGTGAAAGGACTCTGTGTCACCGTCTTGGCAATGTTTTTCAATTTAAGAATACTACAATAATATATTATTACGTCAAATAGTTCTCAGAGAAACTGAGATATTATCTCAAAATTGAAACAAATTCAAATAATTATTAAATTTTTAAAATTATTATTATTTATATATATGTTTGTTAATCGAAGAGTTTTAGTCTTTGACTTCTCATTCCAACTTTCAAGTAACTGCTACATCATAGCACAACAGGCATGTATAATTATTTAAGCAAGTCTAATGGATAAATTAACATAACATTTATTCAAGTTTTCATGTTGCAATGCCATTTTTAAAATAAATAATTAAACACGGATTATATAAAGTATTAGACTTATATTTTATCTACACATAAATAATAAAAAGTAATAATACAGCTTCCACTATAATTAATAATTATGGGTCAAAAGTTTGAATTTAGTTTTTAAATTTTTAAATGAATTTCACTCTCTTATTTTATTTATTTATTATACTTAAATAAACTAAATATGTTTTCTAATTCTGCAAATATCCACGTTTAGTAGATACAAAATTATAAATTATCAATTTATGACAATTATGAATGGAACATTAAGATATTAAATTTTTAAACAAATTATTTGAAATGGCCATTTATGTAAAAGTATAGCTGTCCTAGGCAATTCGAGATTAAAATAAAAACAGTTATTTAGCTTGTGTAAATGCATATTTTAGGTATTAATTTAATATATTCTCGTTAAACTTTTTTTAGTATCAATAGTTTCTTCGTGATGTGGTTCTTTGAGCCTCAGAATGTAGTACCTATATATATTTTTAGATTACAATAGAAACGTATACCTATGTGGCTATGTGAAATTTCATACAAGTGAAATTCAACGGTGCTATTGTTGTTATCAAAGGGAATTAAAATTCAACAACGTCTTTTGTTTTGTGCGAAATTAAACACAAAATAATATAATTATAATAATATTATATAGCACATCAGTAGGAAGTTGATACGTGATAAATATTTGAAGATAATAATTATACTATTATATTACTATATCGTGTAGGATTATTATCGTGTAATGATAAAACGTAAACAATAATATATGGAACGATAATAATTATTATGTTTTATGTATAAACACATAAATTTATACAAGTTGTTTAAAATATTACTTATATCATATATTTTATACACTGTTAAATATTTCCTAGTTTTTCCAATGTTGAACATGATCCATGTTGAGCATTATATTGTAAACTGTTGAAAAATTTAATTGATGTCATCATTCAAGAATTTATCCTAAAAACGTGTTTATTTCTTAGTAACACAATACACATAATGGAAGTTGGAAACTACATAGAATTAATAATTTATAATAACACCATTGGTTGTAAATACAATCATTAGTATTTATTATAATCAATGGCAATACAAGTAATAACAATAATTATTAATAATATTGAAGGAAAAATAAAATTATAAAAGTCTGTATAGTTTTGAATAAATTTAAAAAATAACAGATTGAGAAACAACGTAAATTATACACGTTCACACACAGCCAAGTAGCACACATTATGCAAAAGCCATAAATACATTATAATTATGGTTGTAAAATGTCAATCTATAAATATATATTAAATATTATACTATCATAGCATTGATGCTTAATAACTATTGTTGAATAATTAAACAATGAATTTATTATTTTGTTAAAAGGCAAGATGCACATTTATTACGACTCTATAATGAATTCATTAATAATTATTGTGTATAAACAAGTACATGAAATTATTTAACAATTAACATCACGAAATAACGCATGCACACTTCGGATGAATACATTTATTGATATACTAGTAAGGGTAATTTTTAGAATAAATGTATAAACAAAAAGTAACCTATGGTTGAAATCATTATAATATAGAGATAATTATTAATATAAATACTATATAACCATTGCAGAAAATATTAAAATAAAGTTTTGGTGGATTAATGGTTACATATTTTTAATTATTATAATTATGCAGTTTTCGTCATTCTCGGTACAGAATTACTGTGTTCTTATTTCTCACAATACTCCTTTTAATTATTATATAAATTCGATTTCGCTATGAATTGTAAAATTAAAAATTGTGTACACTTACCGGGTTCATGGTATATTCATCGGATATGAATGGTTCTGCGTGCGGTGTTTTGTCGAGAAGATGTCTTTGGTGTCTTAGTTTTGCACTCCACACATTATTGGATTGAACTGAAAAAAAGAAAAAATATAAAATACATTATTTTTAAAATTATTCAATACCGAACAACAAATATTGAATTTGTAGGTTTTAATATTAGGTAATTTTATACGAATCTAACCGCGTTTAAAAAAGTTATGTTCATGTTTACATGGCAAATATATAACAATAATAATATTATGCATTATATTCAAAACAAGCATGAAAACAGAAATTAAATGTGCATAATTTGTTTCAATAAAATACAATAATATGTTGTCAACTTCATGCACCAATCAAATTTGTATTTGGATGCTGACAATGTATTATGTATAAAATAAAAATCCTAACCTTAGAAATAATGTATAAAGAGACACTTTTATATTATTATAATTACGCTATTTGATGCGACCTAATGATTAATGTTGTTGGCCAAAAATACGTTTTTACTACCAAACTTGTATAACCTGGTTGAAAGGGCGAATAGATTAGGTGAACGTGAAGGGGGTACATTCACCTAACCACTAGTACGTTCTCGTGTCCCTATCAGAGTATTAACTATGAAAACGTCCACGATTGGTCTAAAGCATTATGTTAAGCTTACACCATATTACAAAATCGCAGACAGCTTAAAATATGTGTCCACGTCTGTAATTCAGTACTTGGATATTATAATTGTAATAAATTATACAGGCGCATAAATTTAAAAAAAAAAAGCTGGACAACTATTAATAATTCGAAGGCGAATTGTTGTTTTTAAATTATTATAACATTTTTCTAAATAGGATATAATCTGGCATTCACGATATTATAATGTATATTATATTTAATACGTAGATAAATACTAAAATATATACCCGTATTGTTTAGTTGATGGACAACAATATTACTTTATACACTCTACAATTTCCTAGACGCAGCAGTAATAAATATCTAAATTGGTGATTAAAAGGAGCGTATTATTTATTTTTTTGCGATGCGCAATCTTATTACATATTTATGAAAACGGTGTACCTGTAGAGTTGAATAATACAAGGGGAAGTATGACTAAGATTTGGCAATTATTATTTTATTTTTAATTATATTTAATTCTGATGAAAAGCTGTGCCATGTGCCAATAATATACACAGTAAGTATATACATATCTTTTACTACAAGGCTTTCGGTTATCGCCCGAACGAATTAGGAAATTAAAGCGATAGACGTATAAATAAGCCGTTTCACATTAGCTCTGTTGTCATCGGCGGAACATTATATTTTACAAAATGATACATTCATGTTACACGAATAATGGTAATAAACTAATAACATTGAAAACGCATATTATATTATTTTATTCAAGCCGTTTTTGTCCACATGAAATTTTGATCATACTGTACACGATTGTTTCGCTTTTTCCGGGCGGTTCACACAATTTCGTCCAGAAGCGCGCGCGCACGCAGCGGACAGGCGGGACGGTTAAGTCTGTACAGATTGTTTAAATTTACGAGTATTATACTTAAATATAAATATATATATATATATACATATTTAACCATCACTATATACTACTTACACATATATTATAATATAAAACTGGTCGAAAACGAAATAATTAAAAAAAATACTCCACCTCATGGTCATGACGAACGGTATACGAGGAGTAACTGAGTAGTCACCCCAGAGCCGCGAGTTGTCAACAAGCGCCCCGCTGTCAACGAAATATCCCGTCCGTTTCCGCTACGTACATTTTTTGACGATATAATTAATCGTCATTAATTTTTATTTTATACGCGTGTACAACTTTTTATTTTTCAGGCCATATTTTTTTCCCATATTTATTTTTAAATTTTCTACTTGTATTAATTTATTATTATACAGTTACCGACTGTCCCCGAGGGTGACCTACACAAGCTCAACAATACAGCAGTGTGTAATAATTATTGCTTTTTGTTTGATCAAAATAAATGGTATTATAATAATTTACCCGTCGCGTCGTATTTTTACTGGCGTTACCGCCGATTTCTCCAAGCGTCCGAACAAAATTTATGCATATATTATACGATAGTAGGCATGCGCAGACTTTGATGGCAAAAGGGACATCGATATTCTCATTCTACGTTTTTACACAACCAGGCTATCAATTTAGACATATTTTTTCGTATACATTTTATATAATTAATAACTAGTATCTTGATAATATAATTAAGCTATATATTATTTATTACAAAATATTTTAGTCAGATTAAAAGGGTTTTGACTTTTGAATTTCTCAATAATCTTCTAATATATACATTATATGTATATGCTACAGAGCCTAAAATTATATGCAAGTTAAAAATTATTATTAATAAGTGATATGCAGTAATAAATATAATGGACTACATTTTTTTAAAAATAAATTATATTCAACATTTTTAAGTTAGGTACCTACAAAAAAATGTATATGTATGTACATAGCAAAATACAAACAATTTTAGGCACTGATATTCAATTTTTTTTTGTTTTACGAATATATTGAGGAGACAGACACACGATATTGTATCATAATTTACGTAATTTATTTTTAATAATACTTAGTTTCAAAAACGTTCTTTTTTAGAACAGTTTGTAACAGGTACCTACTATAGCCGTAAACATTTACAAAATTTACAAAAATTTAGATTTGTTCTACACACATAGTTAGACTCTGTGGTGTACTGTTAATAATTTTATCAAATTTTCACATAGGTTTTTATTCAATATTTTTTTTTTCTGGCAACAATAACTGTATCTTCATTTTTATTATTAAAAGACTACATGTTTAGTATATAATTATTGTGTAACTATTTAGACTTGGCGATTATTTTTAAAAAAACGACACTGTTCGCGACTCAGGTCAACTTGCTCGACTTAACGACTTAGCGACAACCGCAGTTAGGGACCTAGATTATCGTGGTCGAAACCAACAACAACTCGATTAAAACACGATTACCTTTATTATATTATTTATATGGATATTTATTTTTAAACTAAAATAATAACGTCGTTAAGGTACAGCATGTAAACAATCACTTTCACATAGATATAACATAATATATTACGCATATAATTTGACAGGTGGCGTTTGCCTTGTTTTCTCTTTTAAAACTTTTAAAAACTATTCTGGAGACGTTGCTAAATATGATTTCGTGTAACACCCATATTGTCTTATTATTTCGATATAATTAATCCGGAATACAATTTTATTAGTACGCTACTCATTTATAGTAATGTGAAAATAAATAAAACGATACATTGATTTTCTGGATTCAAACAAATATCATACACGACACAGAAATACATGCATAAAAAAGATAATAAGGGTTTCTTTAATACTTCACGTTTTTTTTTTTTTTTTTACGTTCGTGCGAAATACTTCGAAATATTAGACAACCTATACTTATTTTTTTTATTCGTATCTAATGTTCTTCAATTTATGTTAGTAATTTTACGATTGTAAACATAAAAATATCGTTAACAACGACGACAACGTTATCATTATTATATTTTAACGTCTAAATTCGTAATTCTCACAATTTTAGTATTCCGTTCGAGTATACGACGACGTGGAATAATTGTCAAGGGTATTCACGCATCATAATGATTAGGGCGTGTGAACTTTGTTGAAAAGCTCGTTTTCTCGTATATGTGTAGAAAATTTGTATTTAAATCACACCCGACGTTTAGTCGTATTTAGGTACGTTTGACCGTAAACATCCTTCTTAGGAAATCGTTCACAAGACAAAATTTAAATGATTACCTCTAAATAGAATTATATTCAATTATGTTATTACTAATTAGATTTTGCACTTATTATAAATCATAATAGAATTTATCCACGATTTCGCCTTAAAAATTTCAATCATATTGTCTCTTATAGTAAAAACAATTACTTTCTTATTATGTTGCAATTATTAAAAATTATCCAATTATTTTAAATAAATAAATGTTGCTGAAAGAATTAAACACTTACGTTTATGAATAAGTTATACTAATATTCGAAAACTATTATTCTTTATTAAAAATTGTTGGTACGTATTATTATTTAATATAAGTACTTTTATTTATTTACTTCGGCGTATGGATAATAGTTACTCGTATTATAAAATATAGTTTTGTTTTGTCTAAATTTATTTATTAATCAAAAATTTATTAAAAAAATGAAATCTATTGCCGAGATAATTTTATTGTTGTTCGGAAAAAACCGAACGATTCAACAACACCCAAAGTAAATATATTTATAATCAAAGTAACACGTACGAATATAATATGTTAAATATGACAAACATTTTGAATGTAAATACAAATGATATCAAACACAGCTAGTATTCGAATGCACGTAAAATAATTTTATTCTCCTTTAAAATATGGAATGCGCGACAGACGCATTTTATTGTTCATAAAACCAATCAGAGTTTGTCATTGATGTGAAAAAAGATAGCAATATAAAATTCAGTTACGTTTCGACATAGAATCATTGAAATGTAAACATATTGGTGTATTTATTTAAAAACGGATACATTTACATTCAGTTTCCGTTAAAACACGTATAATATACAAGTTCGATAGAGAAATGCAAATAATGACGTCATTGCATTTTCTGTACGGATTGGACGTCCGAGGTTAAACCATATAGGCCACTGATTCTCAACTTGGAGTCGCGACCTAGTTTCGGGTCGTTAAAAAGTTATTATTTAAGGTCGGTCAACACATAAATATTTGAAAACAATTAATAATTTAGGGTCTTGGAAAAAACTTGAATTATTTTCGGTCGCTGTCGTACAATTATAGGCAATATCGCTGTTATATAAACTTTAAGGTTCTAATAATAATAAATTAAGAAGAAGAAAAATTAAGAGTCGAAATTAAGCAGAATGTTTCGAAAGACTTGCAAAACGCAATGTATATATTACTAGCTTCTTTATAATGATATATTATGCAATCGTTGACGCGTGGTTTTGAGATTATAATATCGTGTACGCGATGGATAATGAGAAATTTGTCAAAATTAATGTACAATTTTATACACTCGGGTGGGAATCGTACATAATAATATAATCCATTATTATGACGTAGACGATACGTGTAATATTCTGAATTAAGTGTTTGGAATATTTTATAAGTATAACGAATAATTTTAAAATACCTATTCAAATATTTTATTTCTCACGAGAAAAATATTTGATTCCAAATTTAATAATATCTTATATAGTATAATTTAATATTATGTAAAATAAAAAAAATCATTTACACAAATGAAATTGGAAATATTAATTCACATATTATTTTATTTCCAAGTCTAGTACGTGCAGTATTATATATTATAAAATATGAATAGAAAAGTACGAAAATATGAACATACAAATTTTGATTAGATCTTTCATTATTTTTCCACTTTCCCGTTTGAAATCGACAAGGTTTATGTTTACCCTACGGTGACATATATTTTATAATATTGTATTCATTTATCTTTTTTATAGTATATTCTATATTATAATCTTAACGAAGAGTTGGTGTCGTTCACACGGATCGCGTTTTATTCCTTATAAACTATTATATTATTTTACGGTACGGCAAATACCGACGCGTATAATATTGTAAATGTATATTTAAAGTGTTTGAGCGCGATGTGTTTAATACGCGTATATCAAACAATAATTGCTGTAGGTAAATCGTCAGAAAAAAAGACAACATACTTGCGTTGTTATAATAATTTCTATCTCAATATTTAAATACACGCGAGAATGAGTAAAGTGTATTTCTTTTCATAATGTATGGTATATACAGTACGGTTATTATATTGATAATATTATTTGTATGGTTTTTTTTTAAAACAGAAAACGTGTTTTTATCAAGATATATTTTTAAAATTCAATTACTTCTTTTTAAAATTACCAAATATTGACTTAGGTATCAATTGGTTATAACTTATAAATTGTATTAGTACAATATCCATCTCATCGTAGCAGTTTTATAAATCTTTACGACTACTGTTACGTGTTACTAGAAACAGTAGGTACTTTAAAGTAAATTAAATCGCATTTTCTTCTTTTGAAGTTTTTTAAATTTTTTATTTAATCTGCTGCGTAGTCGACGGAGAGTTTATAAAAGTAATAAAAGAGTAGTTTGTTTGTGTTTTCAGAAAAGGACGTTGCCACATACGAAAATTCAACGTTTAACGAGTTATATAAAATTAAATAATAATATGTGTAGGTACGTATAAATATGAAAAAAACCGAGATATTTGTCATTATCGGTATTTATACAAGTATAAAGTGTACGTATAAAATGCGAACAAATTCAAAGAGTTTCTGTTGTCTCGACTGGTTTACAAGTGTGTACATTCATTAAAAAAAAAAATTTCATTACAACACCAAAATTTGTTTATCAGAAACAAGTGTGAAAATAAAGGATTAAAATGCTATTTAGACATTATAATAGGCAAGTTAAATATTATACTCGTTTATATAATATTATGACTACACATTATTAACATACAATATATTATATATAATTATATAAAATACAATTATATGAGTCACTAAAATCTTATCTAAGCAATGTAATTTTTAAAAATGTAAACATACCAAATTTAATCTCATGACAAACTAACCACGGAAGGAAAAATAACGATTTTTAAGATAATATTGCATTTTTATCTGATGAGGACCCTATGATACACGGAATTTTGTATAATGTATTCAAAACTTATTTAATAACATATTTGTGATACAATATTATGGTAAAATATTTGTTGTATAATAATTTTATTATTGTAAGGTTATTACTAGGTTATGACGTGAAGTAAATTGGTTTGTTAACATTTTCGGCAAATAGCTTAGCAATTTGTGATTATAATAATATAGAAGTAATTAAAATTGTTTTATGTTATATCGACATTATTGAAAAACTAAGGGCTAATAATTATAATCAGTATCTAGTACTGCCAAAGAAATTTATAGTTTTTCATTATAAACAATAAATGAATAATATTTTTCGAAAACATTATTTAATTTAATTTTTAATATCAATGTTATATAAAAAGCTGTAAATATTATATTTGTGTGTGTGTATTACAAGATATTAAGTATAATATAGTTCCCCGTTAAAAATAAATCCCAATCATACGAAAATGAAATCATGGCAACACTTCTTGGTCAGACAACGGCTCGATCCTGTTGTCGGGGTCATTTTGCAGTCCCAAAGTTCTGATCACCTCTTGCTTGCTTTCCTCGTACAGGTCCAAAAGCGTTTTATAATCGTCGAATAACAATTGGCGTTGAACAGGGTCCAAACATAGCACGTACATACGCCAGGCCGGGTACATGGTCAGGTAAAATTCGTAGATCGCCTCTTCCGCGTCATCCACGTCAGGGATCGACTGAGCAGTCACAAACATTTCCGCGACATCTTGGGCTTCATGAGACGACATCAGAGTCAGGACGGAATTCACGAACGCGCCCGCGGGATTGACAACGTCCGGTTGTTCTAAGGCCAACACGGTGACAAGACAACAGCCGCAAACCATTGTCGCCACTGTCTAGAACAATAAAATCCCGCGGCCCGGCAAAAGTTTTTCATTGTTAAACATTATCGTATAATCAATGTACACCAAACATTGAAACAAGTTAACCACTGTTTTTAGCCATATATTTGGACATTACCCACAGGGACAAAAATATAGGTAAATATAAAAAAACGCGATTAAAATATTATATTTTACGACTAGGTGCGGGTTAGAATTAGAATATTTTTTAAATAAATATTATTTCGCTTCTACGAGTATAAATATATATAGTGTAAAAACTACGCCTTTATATAATTAAAAGTTTCAATTTTCATAAGGTAAAAAAAACAATGTTTACTTATTTTTTTATAATACGCATCATACAATAAATATAACATTAACTCGGGAGCATGAGGGAAATAATATATAATATTTGTTTACATTAATCACAAAGAGCAATATCATAAATATTATTCACGCAGTGAGAGAAAGAAACGTGTAAAATTTAAGTTTCTTAAACTTTATTGTTCGACAATAAAACAGCCATAAAGAAAAAAAGAGAAACTGAGGGGTAAAGCAAAATAATATATATTTCAATAATCAAAGACAAGAATGAAATGCAAAAACATGGTTACGTTATAAATTCGCAGGGAAAGCATAAGACTATAAAACAAAGCAATGAAAACTTTTTATTAAAAATAGAGGTGATGAGCAAGAAATTATTCGTAAAGACAAGAATATTAATGAAAATCACACGCATTTGTTTATCATCAATATTGAATATTGATTGATATTATTTTTAATGTGTTTGCAAATAAAAGTTATATCACCGTCTGCAATCTTGAAATCTATATAAGTACCTATAATGTCATGCAATGTAAATTCATAATAGCAAAACGTGCAAAAACTATCGATATATTTTTCAAAATATAAGTTAGAACAAGAAATAGTGTTTTTTCCCGAGACTGAAGTATTATAATAAACTTGATCGAAATATAATCAGTGTAGGTACAGGGAACTATTAAAATTTTTAAAAGTAATTTTAATCTATAACATTAAAATGTATAATATTCAAATATATTAAAAATGTTTAAATTCTTATTTCTAATAAATATTATATGCACATAGTCATAAGTTTAACTTAAAAATTAGTTTACAGACGAAGACCAAAAATCAAAAGCCTAACACTTGGCGAATTTATTACAATTAAGGTTAAACACTTTTTATGTTAATGCTATAATCTTAAAATATAATTTCATTTCCTGTAATTAATAGTAATGTGATTTACAATGTAATGACGTGACTTTACACGAAGTTTGTAAGTTATTTAATAACTATTAGACTCATATAAAAAAATAGATGTTTAAGAGATTTCAAGCGTAATTTATATTATTTTTATGCGAATTGTAATGCTAATCAAACAAAATATAGAAAATATTAATTTTTATTTTATTTTAAGTGTACATTTTTGCATTCAACAAATTTTTGTTGTTAGACCCCCGCGAGCTGTATTTTACTGCTTCAAACCCATTTTAAATAATATATACTAAATCATTTAAAATTAAAAAAAATTCGTTTATTGAAAATCATATATGTATTTATTACATTTTATACAGTAAGCTTACCACAAAACCATTGCAATTTCTGTGTTCTAACATTCCTTTATAAATGTTTTCGTTTTTGCTATACTGCATTCCACAAACAAAATGACGTGGACCGTACATAATATTATATAACATAATAATGGGATCTACTACGTTACTCGTTAAATAAAGTACAAATGTACCAACAAACGTTAAATGTAAACAGTATTTTATTTCTAAAGTGCGGGATTGACAACTGTTCAAATTTATTCAAAAACATTATATGTCATATATATATATATATATGTCGAATATTATATAGATTGTTTACCAAATTATCGAAAACATAAAATGAAACAACATGGTGTTTCATGTCAGTCAGTCACGTCAACTTATAATAATTATTGTAATAGTTTGTCTTCCTAATAATTTCTCTTAACTTAAATATATATGGTTGTCTAATAATTCAATGGATAATTAAGGTAATTTAAAATATATAAAGTTTATTCAAGTCGTTATTACATTATATAATATTTATTCTATAATTTGAAAATATAGATTATTGCTCTAATATTGTCTTTCTACTATTGTAAAATATAAACATTAAAATCAATATGGACTTTGTTAACTCTTCTTTTTCCCCCTAAAAACTCGCAGCCATCATTAATCTACTTACGTACTTAATGTGCAAATACACATGTTTTAATCTAAATGAATATTGTAATCATCTTATCATATATTTTTGCGAGAGAAAGAGAGTCGTATGATATATTATGGTAAGTTATACACTAGTATTTATAATCAATGATAATACATTATTAATAACTAGTGTTTATTATGAAATATAGGTACCTTAATGAGCTCGCAACACTAATGATTTTATATGTCGACAAATATCATGTTAATACATAATAAATAATAATAGCATTGATGCATATGTATATATTTACTAGAAATGTATTGAAAATGAAAATGTCAATGTCTCATAATTTTTTCAATGTTGATTTAAGGACTACGAGCCAATGATCGTTTTCTGTCACAGCTTGGATCTAATTTTTAACTTCTTATAAAACAAGTGTTTAATGTTATTATTATTTTTAATTAAGCACAATTAAAAAAAAAAACAAATTTGAACTCTGAACTTTTATTAAAATTATTTAGTAAAAATAAAGATAAACAATAACGATGATATGCTTCTTATATTATTCTTTGGAAAATCATTATAGTTTATGTTTATCTAATGGAAGATCACAGATATGTATTATTATATCTACATTGAAATTGGTAAAAATTTGCTGTGTAGCTATGTTTTGTGGGAACACAAGAATGATAGTAATAAAGTTATATGTAAATATAGTAAATGATGTATATTTTAATTACTTTATGGACTAAAATATCAAAGAATTTCAACGTTATGAAACATTAAACAAAAATATATATTTCAAATTATTTACATAATTGTATTGCACAAGAACTCGTTTTATTTTTACCTATATTATTTTTTTAAATCAGATTTTAACTAGTAGGTAAAATATCTCCATGTCCCTATGTCTCTATTTAGAAACAATTTCCTTTGTAGTGTATCAAATAATTAGATTTATTCGATATTCTATAAACGCAAGTATACTCATCGAGAATGAATATTTGAATAAAGTTAATAGGTATATATATTTGTAATATTTTGTATTATTTATCATGTAATTAATTCTCGGGCTTCAGAATTACTATTGTAATCACTTATTAGTAATAATTTATCAAAAAACAAAACAATATAGCTATACACGTCGTATAAAAAACTTATTTATAGGCTATATGTATTTTGTTTCAAATTTTCCAACAAAAAACACAAGTTATACGGGATATGACAAGTGAGTACGGCATACTTGATTGTTAGAACAGGAAAAATAGTAATTAAAGCTTTCATCGTCATTTACCGATAAATTCAAAAATATACAATTAATACTACTTTCAGTTAAAAAATAACTAGGTAATTATAATATATTTTTAAGTTTAATGATAAATACGAATAATATATATATATATTTATTTTAAATGCAGTTTTTTCAAATTATTATTTAGGCAA
Source organism: Eriosoma lanigerum (assembly GCA_013282895.1). Classification (NCBI taxonomy): domain Eukaryota; kingdom Metazoa; phylum Arthropoda; class Insecta; order Hemiptera; family Aphididae; genus Eriosoma; species Eriosoma lanigerum. The sequence goes on along the minus strand of CM023359.1, from coordinate 61,936,938 downwards.
TTGACTAACATATTACCTTTATAACTTGTTTAAAAAAATGTGTCTTATTAAAAAATTAATTCTTTATTTTTAAAGTTAGCTTTTTAAAGCGTATTTAAATGAAAATTTTGACGGGTCGATCTTTCAATTTAATCAAGATTTTAATTTTTAGAATTTTTTTTTAATTATTCAAGAAATGATATTTCTGACATTATTTTTAATAATTTAATATCATAGAACGTAATTTTTTTTTATTTTGTGTGTATGTATATTTATATATATATATATATTATGCACCAAGAATATAGAATAATATAGAAACATTTATTATGAATCATGCTTATCCAACTCAAAATTAAATTATTTAGATAAACAATAATAAAAAAGGAAAAAAGTACATAATTTTATAGTACGTTTTATAATAGATATATACGTATGTGGGTATATTTATATATTAAATATGATTGTATTTTGGTAGAACGTCGCATTGTACAATTATACAAACGGGTGTCTACGATAAAAAAAAAACCTTTTTAAAAAGAAAAAAATTGTTTTGTGTATTATACAATGGTTTGATTAAATTATAGATAACATATTATTATTTTTTTTTGTTAAACTTGTAATCCGAGATTATTAAAGCTTGTACCTATATTCATTTATCGTTTATTACGTATATACATTCAAAATATTTTGCCTTCAAGGTAAGTAATAACTAAAAGACAAGAGAATAATATTGTATTTTAAATGTATTAATTGTATATTGGCTTTTTATCAAAAATAGCAATGATATTTATTGGATTTTATACAAGTAGGGTATGCTTTCGGTTGCAAATTGCAGCTATTACATGGTATTTTATTTGGCTCAAATTTCTCATAAGTTTTTTTTAATTAAGTTTTTTCTCAGACTGTTAATCCACCGAGTTAGGTTAGTTGTTTTTTCTCTTCCTCCCCAGCACCCCTTATTCAACTACATATCAATAAAATAGTATTTTTTGAACACATCATGCTCTATTATGCTTTTTTTTGTATATTATATAAAGAGTTATCAGAATTTGTGAAAAATAGTAGGAATTGTATACGTTTTCAAAGTTATATTCATTATTTTTGTAACAAAATATGTTCTTATTGCACTATAAATAAACGCAGCGACGTAAAATACAATGTATAATATTATCTCTGTATAATACCCAAAGATTTCTATTTGAACGCGTTTGTCCTACATGAGTGTAACAGTGTCTCGCTAAATATATTCACAGAATGAAAAACAAATAACTTAGTTGTTTTAAACGTGGGAACACAGTTTTGTCTTCTCTATCCAGGCATGAATATGCATACAGCAACAATTTTTCCCCAAGTCTTAACATTATACGTTAAAAATTCGTTGAATAATAGCGTTAAAGAGACGCAATCATATATAGAAACTTTACTTAAAAACGTAATTAACATCATGTGATTTTTTTCGGTAGAATGTTTACGTAAAACATAAACGATATACAGGTTGTCCCAGAACTATTTACTAATTGCAATATCTCCGCGAAAAATTAAAATTTTTGAATGCAGTTTTATCAAATTATTATTTAGGCAATGGACTAACATATTACCTTTATAACTTGTTTAAAAAAATGTGTCTTATTAAAAAATTAACTCTTTATTTTTAAAGTTATGTAAAATTTGAAGTTAGCTTTTTAAAGCGTATTTAAATGAAAATTTTGACGTGTCGATCTCTCAATTTAATCAAGATTTCAATAATTTAATATCATAGAACGTAATTTTTTTTTAATTTATATTATATTAATATTATCATGAACGCTCTCAGTGCTTGCAAAATGTTATCATAGATAATTATATTTTTACTATCTATGAATTTTATAGCTACAAAATAACATCATCAAATTATAGTAATTTAATATATTTATTGTATCACACAACTACGCTATAATAATGACGTCTGAAATATGATTTTTCCAATAATTAAAAAAAATCCTTATACAATTCTCATATAAATATACTCTTTAAAATTGCTACCTTCAAATTTTACATAACTTAAATAATTTTAATAAATAGTTTTCTTTTTATGAGACGCATTTTTTTAAACACGTAATAAAAGTAATATTATAGTTTTAAATAATAACTTGAAAAAAATGCATTCAAAAGTTTTAATTTTTCGCGAAGATATTCCAATTAGTAAATAGATCTGGGACACTCTGTATATGTGGAGAAAAAAATTAGTAAATAGGTCAACTATTTTAATTCCACTCGTTAAAATATATGTCAATCTATTTGATTTTTTTTATTATAATTATTACAGATATGGTACGCGTATATACAAATACAAATGATGTGATGCGTACTAAGAAAAATATCTATTTATTAAACGGGCTGTGACATAATAAGTTGCGTGTATAGCCACAAACGCGTGAAAATTCCCGTTGGATCGTATTACTCGCAAGCCGTGTTTCATTGCGGATAAACGTGCGTCACCTTTGGACCGGTTGAATGGCGTGCGGTAACAGATACTACGTGCTGTCCAGCAGTAAAAAAATATCAGTCGAATTAATCTTCAATTGTAAAAAGAAAAAAAATACTGAAAGTGTTAGAATCTCGTTTTGTTAATTTTTTTTCTTTTTGTATAACCAATATAAACATTCTCAAATTCAAACTAACGATCATTATAAGTTATCACCATAAAAATACACTGTTAAATGTGTTAAAGCAAAACTAACAATTTATACAAAATCATATACATTATATGTTCTTAAGATTTAGTATAATATTAAACGATATTTGAATAAAATGTAGATACTATTAAAAAAATTAAAAAATGTACTAGTAGTATTGTTTCTGATTTTGTGTATATCAAATTTTATAAAAGAGTACAGCGTTTGGTTGTTTACGCGATTTAATTTATATAATATAATAAATAAATATATCATAGTCTCGTGGAAGATAAATTACGAATTAATTTTGGTGATATGCAGAAATCTTTTAAAATCACTCGATAAATAAATCTTATCTAGTATAGTTATAAATCTACTCTGGACATATTAGTCAAATTTCGTCACTGCAATATCATATATAATTATTTATCTATTAATATCAAATTTGCATGCATTTTTATCGTTTTTGCAACATAAATTTGTGTTTACCCTGTATATTATATATTATTTATGCATACGAGAAACACGTAACTTTAGAAAAAACTTATACTATTACAGACAACGGGGTTTTCTCGTCTATTTCCCGGATATCATTCATATAATATTATATACCGGAAGCACTATATCATAATATAGTGTCTGTCCGATCCGTGCCTCGCTGTTTTCAAATAAAAACGTCCGATATTCCAAATTGAAACGCTCCGGCATTTTTTGAAACTCATCGATATTCACGCTGCGCACAGGTTTTTTGAACGACAAACGTGACCAGCTTGCCCGTAATAAAACCAAGAAGAAGTGAATGAAAACCGTTTGAACTTGTACAAAAAAAAAATCATTATCAATATTATAGAAAAATAATTAAGCACCAAAAACGTTCAAAATAAACATGATACGTATACTGAAACAATATTATAACTATAATAATCACATATAAGATAAGTAAATGATTTAAACGAAACAATTTGCATCTAGGTTAGCTTAAGGTAATGCTAAACTTTAGGATGATCATAATTTCATGTTACAAAAAGCCGGGAATTCGATTCTGGACGTTTCTTCTTCGTCCCTTCCGTCTTCGATGATATTAGTGGGTTATTATAATTTAGATTTAAATGCAATAATATTGTATACGAAAATACGATTCTGAGCGAAACTCGGTCAAATATTTTACTGATAATTGATAATCCATTACAAAATTTTATGACGTAGACTACCTATGAGAATACTCAAATTCTTCGAAATCACAATTTCTGTGAAATTAGCAGTTTCTCAACCATTTTTTGGCAGCTTTTCTTATCTCAAGGAAAAACTTTCGAGTAATTCGAGAAAATATTACCCCGTTTGTGGTATAGGATCATTATTTCCACCCGAAAAAATGTCTTTAGACATAGAAGAAAAGAAACATCGTTGTAAAAACAATACATTTCTTGCTTCGCTCAGAATTTAAAATAGAGGAATATTGAAAATGTATACAATTCTGACTATATGGAATAAAAATCGGTTCACTGCGCAATATTATATAGTAGTTCTTATGGTTTAGAAATCGCTAATGGGTATTATTTACTATGCGCAACAACCAAAGGATTCGATTAAATTATAAAGTGAATGTCACATGATTTAGTTATGAAAACAAGTAGGTAAACAAAAAACTTATATTTTAAATATTAGGTAGAAAACATCATCAACAAACTTGACTGTGATTTACATGTAACAAAAAATATAAGCAATCGATTTGAATATAATAATATCCGGAGAAGATATTTAATATTTCAATCTATATAATATTTATATTCTTATATATTTACTTTAAATAATGATCGATTTTTGTTTTTTATATAGTTTAAAGTGTCAATAATATTATTAAAACGCCAAATTGTAATTCTCAACGTAACAAATTCGTTAATATAATATACTAATAGTCTATTTTTTAACGGCGAGTATACATATTATAATAAATATACATCATATTATATTATAACATACATTATACGATTATACGATTCTACGGTTCAAAATAATAATATATTTTACTAAACAGCAGATGGCATTCGAATGCGCATTGAACCAAATCGAATGGGACGCGAGAATCATTATATAACGTGGAATATAATACACAAAGTTTGAGATAAAACTTGATAATATTATATTAAAAGATTTATTGGAGTAATGCACTCAGCCGACACGAAGAACAAGAATAAGTCAAAGATGAAGAAGAAAACCCGCGTAAAAAAGAAGCTACAATAATATTATATACTTCGATAATTATTATATCGAATAACATAATATATTGCTTATTATTATTAGATGATAGCCATCGTTGTAGAATAAAAGAATATCGTACAGAGACCGCATGTCGAATGGATCGACTATTTGTGCGAATGGAAATAGTAAAATATAAAATAATATGTACATATATTTTGATACCTTACCAAGTAAAAATTTAAAACAGGACGATTGATGTGCGTGACAAATGAAACGATATAATGCGTGTCCTCGACAATAACAATATGTTGTTTTTGTCTTGTTCTTTTCAAATAAAAATCTAAATTGACTAGTCGTAACCCACACGGTTATAATAATATGCCATGCGTATTCTATTAGTTATATATTAAACTATTGAATGTATACAAATATAATAAATTTACTTACAGGTAAGGTAAGGTAAGTAGGTATACATAGGGAGATCGAAGGAGTTACTTCTGATGTGAGCAGAGTATTGATAATAACATGTTATGTTCACTGTGGCCGATTGAAGTAATTGAACCACGAAAATGTGTGTAGTATAACTATATCCAATTATCGAAAGTTTAATAACATAAATATTTATATTCTTATATACATATATATTACATATACATTGGCTAAAAGAGTTGCAATAAGTTTCGACAAACATCGATGTTTATCCTTTTTGTCTCTTGTTATTTTACTGGTCTACTCTTAATCTTATATAGTAAGCGATAGATATGATATATTTCGGAGCATATAAAATTGAAAAATACTAGCTTGTAGGAAACAAAATAAAGCATAAAGCAGAAAATTATTACCTATTTACCTATATATTTAGTTATTTAAACTAAAGTAAAACATGTTTAATTTATTTTAATTTGATCGTAGCTATAAGTTCAAAAATCAAATTTAAATACTACTTGTATATGTTTATTTGAATGCTGCTTTAATAATATATATATACACATTAATATTTACTCGTGTTTTGGTTTTATTTCAATGGAAATAATGTATTTGTGATTTTATCTATATTACTGGGAGATAAGATAATTTATAACAGAAAATAAAGACTCGATATAAACGAATTTCTTTCTATCGATGTATATATATATATATATGTATACAGTTTTTAAACGAGAAATTACTAATTTAAAGTGGCGGAGTAATGGAGTTTTCATTACTATACAACATTGATTATATAGATATTTGAGAAATAGTAAATGCTCATTGATAACATAGATATATATATTATACGATATCGTATATAGAAAATTATATTATAAAGAGCCGGGCGGGCAGTGATTCTGGGCATTCCTCCTTTGTTCCTTCGGTCCTCGGAGAAGTTTGCGGTGGAATGTTATTGTGTTAAAACATAATTTATATCATAATTAAGATTTGAATTGAGTGATATTGAATTCTAAAAAAAAAACTATTTTCAGTGGAGTTCAGTTAGAAATACAATATACTGATAATATTTATTTTCTATTTCTCAAATAATGTCCAATAGAAAAATAGTTATCATAAAATAATGAAATTCAAGTTAGTCAAAATTGTAGATTCCGTGAATTTCGTCGCTTTCTGCTGTTTTTAATGGTTCTTCCTGTTTTATTTGAAAACGACTAAGAATTTTAAAGTATTACTTTATCAATTAGATCAAATTATCTACCTAATATAAGCATATTATCCCTTTGTAGTGACGGACCACATTTAACTATAGATACTAAAAAGTATTTTTATATGTTTTAAGACACAAAAATTAACACATTTTTGTAAAATATTAAATCTTTGAGACGTTTAAAAAAATATTATATTCATCGATTATCACAATATTTTACACGTGTAAGGAAAAATGTGTTATAAAAAAAAATATATCAGATTTTCAGGTTATTTAAAATTAAAATGGTTATGCGTTAGGTATAACTTACAACAAATTAAAAAAGCATGTTATTCAATTTCATTAAAAATTCTAATTTTAAATATTTATTAAAAAAAATTGGGCGTTAGATATCATGAAATATTTAAAATAGAGTTCATCAAAATTAAAGTTTCCATTAATTATGCAGTTTTTCAACTATTTTTGAAAGTTATTTTATGCCAAAAAATTTTTTTTGAAAAATGAGCTAAATAAAGTACTAACTTTAAATGCAATTCACTACCGAAAGTATAGCCTACTTGTAATTGTACTATAATTTCTAGAAAAATTACCTTCACACATAAAAATAATTATACTTCATTGTAAAGTCAATACATTTCTCGCTTTGAATAATTTAAAATATTAGTTATTGTATAATAAATGTAAGTTATCTCTGAGGTTAAAAAAAAAATTAATTTATGAATAGTTTGTATTATACATAAAACATTTTCTTTTTATATACGAATGTAATGTTTTAGTTAAAAAAGAGATAAATATATTTATAAAAATTGTTTAAATAGACAATATATCATATTATGTATTAAAATTCAATGTGTGAATCTCTGTGATAAGAGAATTATCAATAATTGTTTAAAATAAATTACACTTTTCTTGTCTTAATATGGGTATATTATTATATTATATTAAATTCCTTACCTATTAACTATATGAATTATTAAGTATATATTTTCAATCGCATTCTTCAAAATAAACAAATAAAAATACAGTATGAAAATTACTAAAATAGCCATGTAAATATATTTTATAAGTAACCTAAGTGATTATAAGTACTTTAATATTAAGTAAAAAACTTTTCTATTATATACTCAAAAGTTTTTGCAACCATTAATGACCTAAAAAACTAAACATAAAACTGTTTTAAACCCGTAGCAAATATTGTATTAGGTTACACACACACACACACACACAAACATATATATATATATATATATATTGTACATAGACATATTTATTTGTGTAATTTGTATTTTAAAACACCTATACTTTATAGTATAGTTAAGTGATAACAATATAGAAAATGGATACTATTTACTTCACATTAAATAGAAATAAATGTTACTATACTCACATAATACTACATATTATAATTATTATAAATTATCTAATAATAACCTTTTTAAGTTTCTAAAAATGTTTAATCGTTGAAGAATCAATTTAATATCTTATTGAAAATTATATTTATATATTATAATTGTGAACACGTGATTCTGATAGTGGCTGTGTATGACCAAATAAAAATGGAATGAAGTATATAGTTGCAAAGATCCTATTATCATAACACAAGATATTATATAAGACCTATGTAACATTTATAAATAAATAAAATGGTGAACAAGGATTTATTACTTATAGCTCACTCAAATCGTTAATTTCTTATTTGACCCGTTAGTCATTGCTAAAATATTTGATTATAGACTTAGAAGTTAGAAAAGAAAATGAAAATCGTATCGACTCAAGAAGAAACACTAATTAAACACATACGTGTTTTGAGAAAATCCAAACATTGAACAATTTACAATGGACTGCGTGATGACATTTGGCTGAGTATTAGCATAAAATATACGCAGAAGGCCAAGTATATGAATGACATCATTGACAAACATATTTGGAGTAGATCGTTGTGTATACAATTTATATACATAATGCGCATTGGTTAGGTAGTTTATACAAATTGTATACAATACGATTTTCCAGATTTTCGCACTAGAAACGTCTATATTAATTAAAATATACGAACTATACTAAAGATTTTTGAATTAAGTTTAAATCGAAATATAAATAATGTTCCAAATAATTAAGATGCACGGAAAATAAATACAAATGACTTAGTAACAATACAATTATTATGTTACTAATGTACTTAATTTTCAGCAATAATACGCAACAATGAATGTATATTATAATATATATAATATTTACAATGTAATCACAAATTAAATTAAATCATATAGCCATATAGGGCACTACAGGATAAAACAATATATTATATAGGTACCAATGAGGTTTGCGATTGGATATTCTTAATGCTACAACAAAATACTATAGGTAATCAATAGCTACTGGTTAAGTTAAAATGGAAATTAATCACAAAATGACCAAATAATAATTCAGACCTTGCACAAAATAAACTTCTAACATTTAAGTCTACACATTTATACAGTCAGTAAATGCTTTATAAATTACTCTATAACTACGATAAAATAAATACATTTTTTTTTTCATTGTACCTACATAATTTTCGGTATGATAAAGTTTATTTATACCTACATTTAAAAATATACATTTTCTAATTTGATTTAATTTGTAATACTTGGTTAAACTATTTATAAAAAATAATATTACAATTTTCAATTTACTTGTTATTGAGTGTTGCAAATTTCAATAAATTGATATTTCATCAGGAATATCCAACAATGACATGCATAATTTATGGACTTTTAATCAACGCAATAGAACTTATAAGTGGTGTGGGAACTGTAACACGAAACTCACGTTTTAGTCAATTAAATTGGTCGCGTTGTCAGAACCGGGATTATGTTTCCAAAATAATCACGTATAGAAGACAATGTAATATATGAGGGATTGTATATTATGCCACCAATAAAATATTATATACATGAACGACACCTGGACATGGGATGCTAGATAAGAAAAGTTGTTCGAAAACGCATAGTTAATATTGTTAGTATTATAATATAAGAACAGGTGCATGGAAACAACGTACAAAATTGATTAATTTATTTTTAATATGTTTTCGGTCCAAATATGAATTATCTAAAATAAGTTATAATACATATTCATAATGTATTATATCCTATAATAATTATAATTATTATAAATATATATATATATATATATATATAATTACAAGGGGATAAGAATTTCTTGTTACAAAAGAGGTCGGGATTACATTCGTTTTAAATGTTATTTCCATTATTTTTATACAACAATATCACATTAATTGTATAAATAATTTACAATTATTAGTTGATTTTGTATAAAACTTCAACTTGTCCTGTTAAGTCGAGTTGGAACCAATCGCATTGAATGCACATGATGTTTTAAATATCGAAAAAATGAATGTACATATTTTAAAATATAGGTACTTAATTATCTATTAAACAGATTAACAATAACAAACTTGACTGAAATAATAAAGTAAATATATTTCTCGTCAGTGGTTTTTGATAATGTATCTTATGTATAAACATGCATTAGTTAATTTATTGAGTATAAACTAAATTTGCAATTTTTTATACGTAGCATAAGCTTTTTTATAAGCGTAAAAAAATAGTGTAAATAAATAACTAAAAAATTAAGTTGAATAATAAATATAAAAAATAAGTGTATCAATAGATGCAAGTTTAATTCTAGGCACAAAGCGTAACTTATTTTGTGAAAACTTGAAAACTTAATTTTTACTAAACTTCATCATTAAGTATACATTATTTCTATTGCATTTATAATTTTAATAATAACTGATAATTATTATTATTATCTAATTAGTAAATATTAGTCTAAGAGTCTAAAAAGTTTGTAATAATTAATGTTGATACGCTAGATTGCTCATCGGTAGAAACAAGAACAACAAAATCATGGAATAATAAAGTTCAATTTAATTTTAAGCTGATATTACAAAGATTATGTGTACGGAAATGTAATTTATTACTGTGCTTATAAACGTATAAATAAATATGAATAAAATATAACTCGCGAGAAAATGAAATACAAATAACGTTTAATAAAACATAACGGGCAATTTTGGTGACAGTCAACATTACAATAACACAGAAGCTTAAATTTTAAATTGTTAACAATTTATGGTTTATTACATATTATCATTGTTTAATATATATTAATAATTAATAAATATACTAATTCGGTTTATTTCAACATTAAAGCTAGACATGTTTTTACTATTTTTAAGTAAAAAAAAAAAAAAATCAGAATACATTAATTACACTATAAACTATAAGTACCTACATAACTTTTTAAATAGCAACATAATTGTATTTTTATTTAAAATTCTAGAGCACATAGTAGATATACACAAATTTTGTATCCGAATATTTTCAATGACGTATATTGAATTAAATATACAGTTATTCGTAGGGGTAAGTAGTTAAAATTTATACTTTATAATAAAAATAAAATGATTTCTCCCTTGATTCTTCAAATAAAATAGGTATTGGTTTAATTAAATTCAACTTTTAAAACACTCTTCTGATGATACGTAAATTTTTTTATGAAATATAATTTATAATTTTAAAATAGAAGTTATGTGTTATGAATAATTTAATAATTTTATAATAAATGATAATTTATAAAAATAAATACAATTTTATTTATTAAGGGAAAATATTATAATATATTTAAATATCACACGCTACATAAAAAATTCGAAAGTGACCAGTAAATATACATTTATTTATTATTTTTTTTTATAAATTGAATTTAGATGTAAACTGTAACTTGTAAGTATTATTTAAGTGTTTTTGTTTTACTACAAAACAAAAAAAATTTGTCCCGGTTTGGGTTTTGTTCTTGTTTATCTTTTATCACCTCAATGTAAACCCTAGCATAATAATTATAATAATTTCGTTAGAAGTTTTGAATTTATCTTAATATGAGTCGTATGCCATTCGCATTTCAAGTTACAGCGCAATTGTTACTACCCACTGCCGTTGTACTATTTTATTACCGTAAATCTATTGCTATAGACTGCATTTGTGAATGATGAACAATCTGTAAATCATGACATACCTGAAACAGATAAAACACAAAATCATTAAATTAATATTATATTAACAAATAATTGATGAGGGGGCAAATTAATATAATGAATCGCTCTGTAAAATATACTAAACGTGCATAATATTTTACTGTGCCCGTATTGTAGTAATTTTGACCCGCGTAATGTATCGTGATATTCGTGAACCGCGGGAGAGGTTAAAAAAAATAGGCATAAACTTGCATCGTAATCCCAATCGTTTGCCGTCCAATTACTTTATTCCTACGTATTGGATTTATCATTTATCTCTCAATTTCCAAAACAGCATGGTACGCACATATAACAAGTATTTATTGAAATACACGCGCTCGCACGAACACGAACGTAAAAGGGTACCTATTTTATATAGATTTATCGAAAAATATTTACAATATTTTCCATCCAAATCAATGTATCTGTAAAAACTTAAGTATGCATTTAAGTAAACATGTTTAAGATAAAATTAAAAATGCGTGAAACAATAATAACTCGATAAAAATTATCAACAAGTGTTAAATACAATGTATACACAGCTATGTGTATAGTGTGGAGTTTAATTGACTTTTTTTATATCAAGAATAAATTTTAATTTAACTGGTCAAGAACTTTTATTTTATTTTAACTAGATAAAAAAAAAGTTTAGTTTAAACATGGACACATAGTTTATCAAATACTATATTTCTATGAAGTGTTTATATAGTTTAATATAGCAATAAGTATAACAATATAATATAATATTATTATAAATAGCATTAGGCCAAATGCCAATGGATTTTATGTGAAAATATAACCGTTTATATACAATAATAAAATTAAATGGTGATAGAATAAGAAAAACAGATATTACATAATATAAAATTATACATTATATAATAAAAAAAAAATATAAATTAACAAGATATTTTTTTACATAACTATTTCAATAGTTAAAAATCCTCTATCCTCATTCATTAAGAATTTTTTGTACGTCACTTATCCATCAATCAATGAACACAATATATAAGGCCCTATATGATCTTTCTATACTTTAACTAGGTATAACACAACCTGTGGACCTCGACCAAATTTTGGATCACTAAATAATTATTTAAGATCATCAAAAATAAATATATAATATAGTCATCAAAATATAATGTCATAAAATGGTGGAAATTCGATGCGTTACCCATTTATCTTGTATATAAGACAAATTAATCAGATCTGCGAAAAAGTGTAAAATAACCTTTTTTTTAGGGGGGGAGGTCATCACATGAAAATGGTACTAACACGGCTTTAAATTAAAAAGTAATCTAGGTAATCAAGGTTAATAGGCTACGGGCACCGTCATGTGTGAACACAGAATATGTTTTCAAAAACAATTCACATGGGCTTCTACGGGTCCTCTGTGAGTACGGTATACGTGTTGCAATTTCACTGCAGACTAATCAAAATCCCTACAGGATCAAAATACACACGTCTTTAAACATTATTAATGATTGAGTATATAATAGTAAATCAAATATTTGTATTTATTTAAAAATAACATAAAATTTATTTTAAAATTCCTAAAAATTATTTTTAATTGACTTACTCCAAAGAATATACTTCACAGTTAGATTTTCATGTCATTATGACAAAATAAACAATATTATTTATATAGAATAATTTCAAATTCTAAACGTATTTATAAATGTATATGTAAACGTGATGTACCTATATAGCGTATTATTATCTACAATACAAGATAATAATATGATTTATCGCAATACACAATCCCTAGACTGTGGCAAATAGGCATGAATATTACATATTAACTATTGCGTTACCTGACCTGCAATAACTATTATTGAAGATACGATATTATGTCCTCATCTAGCGGTAAAAATGTATTAATTGTATTCAACTGTATTAATTTATCCATTTCTTAAAATAAATATCAGTTAATTAGGTTGGTAATTTTTAAATTTATACCTGGATAAATTTTAATTTCTATTTGGCTTAAAATTGTCCAGAAAAATATGTACTTTTGTTGCTGATGGTATAGTGCAAGTTGTTACGTAGATAATATAGGTTATAAACTATAACAAAAAATAATAATAATCTAAGTATATTCACATTTTTTTAAAAGGATAAATAATAATGTCTAGAAATAATATATATTATATAAATATATAATATATTACTCTTTTTCTATGGTATAAAACTAGGAAGGCGATAAACTCTTTTAATGAAAATGAACATATTATAAGTGTATCCCGCAGACCGTAAAATTACAAATAAAAACACAAAAATAGTATTTTATTATTTCTTTTGTCTTCATACTACACATATGACGGAAAAATAGTTATAGGCGTATAGCGTTCCCACGACCACTGTATGAATTTTTGAATAGCTGAAAACCGTAATAAAAATTTAAAAAAACATTTAGATGAGGAAAACGCGAATGGAAAATATCAACTACGACATATGTAATATAATACCTATAATTACAACATACCTTTAATACCTATAAATTGATTATTGATGACAATTGATTATTTAAGAAAATCGTAAACCAAACTGGTGATTTTTTAAAGAATTACTGGTGAAATGTGTGTAAAACTTGTACTAATAAAGTACTATGATAATAAATTGACGAATTTATTTTATCTATAATAAAACTTAGTATAATGAATACTAAAACTAAAATAAAATTATGGCTATGTTGGAGTATTGTTTATGTACATTATTTATATATATTTAGTATATATTGTATTATTACATGTATTTATAGTGACTAAATATTTCGTTTTTATACTCGTATAATATATAAAAATATATTATATACAGGATGATCAAAATTTCGTGTTACATAAATTGTAAAAATTAAATATGTTTTCAAATATTATGTCATTACGATAATATTTGTAACACAAAATTTTAATCAGCCAGTATAAGATTATTAAAGATTATCATGTTCAAATTGTTCAAAAAACAAAATTTGTTTTTATTCTTATTGTTAAATATAATACTCATAGAAGTGCGCACGCCATTACACTTACAAAAACAAAAAAGAAAATAAATATTATAATGTTATAGGTACCTATGGCGAATATGAATAAATAAACAAAACTTGTGCGGAGTCTAAAGTCGAACATGTTTATTTTTAGGACTAGAAACAAATACTTGAAGTATAGACACATATATAATATATTAACTATCATTTGAATTGTTGTCAATATTTTATTCATTTATAACATAAATTATTAATATAATGAAATATTTTTTCGTAATTAAATAAATTTGATTTTAAAATTAATTTACAGTATTTTTATTAACTTAAAAATCATTTGTGTTAAAGAAATACATATTACTACATAAACCATATTGATATACTTACAGAATGTAGAAAATATTTAAAAAACTAATTTTTTATTCAATATAGAAATATGATCACAATGTAAAATATTTACTTTTCAAATAATATAATGAGTATATTAAATCAGAAATTTAAATAGAAACTTTTCTTAATTCTACTTTCCTTAATCTTATCAATAATTAAATATAACATACTAAAACCATTTATAATACATTTATTCAAGTCAAGAAAAATAAATAATATTTTTATTAATTGAAAGTATTCAACAGAATACGGATAAATAATAGACACAAGGAAAATATACAAATTATAATAGGTATAGTTTTTTATTATACGTTATACTTAATATTAAATTATAATACTGTATATTGTATTATTAAGAAAATAATAATTATATTAAAACTTATGCTCTACCGTTTTGGTGAAACATTTATAAATTTTTTGTATTATTAAATTATGTAAAATTACAAATTAGAAAATATATTGATTTAATGTAAATGGACAAATACGATTTATTCTTAATTTTCTTACAAAAAAGATGTTTCACTGTTTATTAACACACTTAATTTCAAAAGCTTCATAAATTATCTTAAAAGTCTATTTCTATCTTTTAACAATTACCATAATGGTCAATGCGATACAATTTTCTAATAATTTTTAACAAATTGATAATAAAATATATTTTTTTATTAATACTGCAGCAAGATTATAATTATTAAATAATCAATAGATATGAGAAAAATAGTACTCAGAAAATATTGTGTATTTTTATAAGATAATATTACAATAAAAAGGTAATTTATTTTCGGTTAGTTGCAATACATAACATATTATTATAAAGTAGTATAAAATCAGCCGTATTTAAAGTTCAATTCAATGAACGATTGCCCGTAGTTGGTACAATATTCACGGGAGTGATGTAGAATATAAATCCCTTCCCTTGATAATTTTTTTCGTGATATTTTTCGAAAACTGATAGTTATTTTATATAAATATTTCTTAGAGAATAATAATATTCCCCCTTGATAAAACCTTAAATACGCCACTGGTACAACATATTATATTTCATGAAATTGGCCAAGAACGTAGAAGACGAAATAACAAATAATTTTAAATAGAACCAAACATCATTGAATTATATTGAATTATTTTCTGCGAAAAAATAATTACTATTTAACATATAAAATACTCCTATATAAATAATTAATAATATTATATTTGATGTTGGAATTTTATATAGTGACTAGAAAAGCTTAATACTTAATATTTTTCTGGAATTAATTGAACAATAATGTAAAGGCGAATATTATATAATGTGGTCGTGCATCACGATTCAAATTCTATAAATGCATGCCATTATTGATAAACGTTTATAAAAAGTAATCATTTTTATTTAAATTCGAAAAGAATAGAATCTCTAATAGAATACATACCCCTTAAGTGTTTCTACCATCGTTCTCAAAGGCACAAACGTGTGTATATATACAGTTAAAAATACAATATCTAAATGGAACACCGAATATTTCAATCGTATAACCAGATTTTCTACTCGGATACTTTAGGACTTGGCCACGCGTGATTTCGTAACCCAATACCGATTATTGGAATTTGAATGACAAATAAAATAAATATGTTTATTTATAAATAATACTTAGCGGAATAGGGTATAAGTAAATCACTGGCAGAGTTTCTGATACAAAATCCCGACATTATACGTTTAACAATTTTAACTTTTAATCGCATTTAAACTGAGGGTCCTGCAGTTTGATTGACGTGGAAGGCGTTTACTCGTGTCTTATCCAATAATACGAGAAAGGGAACACGTCAAAAACTAATTTACTCCTCTCACTCCACCCCATCATACTAGCTTTTAATGCTAATGCAATTGACGTCCGCAGAAATTAGCCACAATAAGAAACAGTTTTTTCCCTCCCTTACTACATATATATATAATATAATGACAGGCGTTCTATTTACACATTATATACACAGGATTAACCAAATTCATACTTCAAATATGAAATTATTAATTCAAAAGCCTCTTATATGCAATTTGTAAACATTAGGTTTATATAGACATATTGCTTTTGAAAACTTTGTCGAACGTTTGTATTTTAAATTACAACAAACGTCTATATCATAATATAGATATAAAATAAAAGGGATAAATGCGATTCTGGTGAACAAGAAAAATAGGCGCATACAAATTATATGATGACAAAAATAGCGAAATAATGAAAGAATGTGCTAATGGGGAAAAAAAAATGTATTACCAACAGAATAACGTAAATGAATATAATATAATACATAAGTATACAAACTTCTACATTTCAAGACAAGACCCATAAAATAATAGTTGAGTTTGCTGTGTATATGTGGAATTTAAAACAATACCATGTTATCGTACATAGTGTATAAAAATAATCTTTTGCAAAAATAACTAAATTAAACTAATAATTATTTCTGTAGTTACATTATATTATATGATTAAACAATTAATTTGACGTGAATTATTCATGGATGCAACTCATAATATGTTGTTAAAAAATCGATTTAATTAATATTTAAATAATTAGTTTGTAATATAATATGAATCTTCAGTATCATATTTTGTATATTTTTAAAACGTTGTACAGCCAATAATATTATATAAAAATATTATTAAAAATTAATTTGAAAACACTACTATTGTCATTATAGATATTTTAAACAAATACAATATTATGTAATAGGTTTTACGTGTTATCAAAAACAAACATAAATTAACATTTCGCTTTTTTTAGTAGTATGTTGTAATTGGTAGGGGTTATAATCAATCCAATAATGACTTCAATTATTCGTTAACTTTTTATCATTATATACCTTCCTTTAGAAATGTCAATATAGTATAAACATTCCATTTTAATGACGAAAAAATAATATTTGAAACACTCAAATACTCCTAATTATTTAGACATTAAAATGTAATAATATTTACAAAGAATGTTGAAAAAAGTAACTTCTTTCAAGCTATAGTACACTTTTTGTGTCGAAATTATCAATCCATCTATTTACGACAGGTTCACTTAGACCGTCTTTGGTCACGAATATCGTGTGTCAATTCAACTCTTTGAACACTTAGTGAAGTGAAGATATTATTTTATTTTTATGTGCACAGATCTATATAGAAGCAACATTTTTACATATTTTTATTTTCCTAATGTATTGTTCGCAGTATTCACATTTTGAAAGTGCCTTGAAATGCTTTATTTTGTATATTTTTTTTATCTGGTACTATTCATTTATTTTATGGAATCTTAAAAATAGATATTATATTATTATTATATTTTATGAGAATTTATTGAAAATACAATTACATATATATTGGAAAACATTAATTTTTCGGTTTTAATAAACATTAAAAAAAAGTAAAACACTTCATTAAAATTGTATTTTTCAATTATATTAGGATAATTGAACAAATTAATATACATTAAATTTTTTATATTTTAAGTAATTAGAAAAAAAACAGGGAAATATATATATATATATCAAAGAAAGTAATTTGTGTTTGTATTTTCGATATTTTAATTGAATATTTTCAGTATTTTTTAACCCATATTTGTTTAATATTATAACGAGGTGCCAATCCAAAGTATAAATAATTCACTAAATGGTAATTTATAAAATGTATTTTAAACTGTAAAATAAAACAAATTTATATTTATATAAAAAGAAGAAATTAATGATTTTCAGAAGAAATAAAATGTTTTAGTTTTTAGCATCGTTGTATTTTGGCATTTTCAACAAGGAAGTACAATTTTGACAATATAATATAATTTGACAATACAATTCAATGTGTATACACTAGAAAGATTAACTATTAATTTAACCGAAATCATTTTAGTTACCTATATATTCTATATTGCGATGCCTCTATTTATATTGTTGATTAGTTGGTTAATTTTTAGTGTTAGGTAACAAAATAAAGCAAGTTCTAGTTTCAAACAACATATTATATCTACACGAGTAAATATTATAATATTATAAAACAGTATATTAAAATATGTATATCTCTATACATATTAATGTATCAAGTGTGTCAGAAATTACTATTTTTCATTCTTTCACCTAAATGCTTTCAATGTCAAGTATATTTGGAAGATGAAATGACAACAAACTTTTATCGTAATAACGTGTGTTTTTTATCCGCATCGTTGTCCTCCACTCAGAATACACTTCAACGAGCATAACCTATAGACCTTGTCCACATGAAACCTCCTTCCATGTCAATTATATAGTTTTTGTTGATATGTCATAAAAATCGGTTTTAAGTACCCTTTATTTTCATAATATCATAATTTTATTTAATAGTCTTGATTTTAATAGCCAATTATACTTGTCTATACTTGTAAATTATACTTGTCCAAATTATTTGTTATTTATTTTTTCTAATTGAGTATTTTTTATAAAAGAATAGTGTGATTTGTTTAGTTTATACATTTTACAGTTTTCAGGGGCTTTTGAAATTATTTAAAATGTACATAAATTTAAAATATCAAATTATAATAAGTCTTGTGATAGAAAATTAATTGTTGAAATATAAATTATTTTACTATATTATACTATTATTCAAATTGTTTAGCGGTATTACGCGTTGTTTGGTATGATATGTAACAAAAGTTATAAAATAAAAAATTATGGAATAGGTAGGTTATAGGTTAAATATATATAAAAAAATTGTCCATTATTTTTAATTTAATTAGAATAAACTAATTAATACCGTTTAATTAGACCTTACAAAGTGGTTGAAAAAATAGCTGTTCGGTAAATCATTCTGCAGATGTGGTGTAAGCCCGGAAGGAAACTCTCACATTATGTGCTTACAAATTAAGAGCAATTCACGGTATTATAGCTTTTCAAGAGTTTTTTTATTATAGTTTACTCACATTGTTTTACCATTAATTTTCTAAAAAAAAAAATTAATTAGCTTAACTAATTTGATTGTAATTAAATCTACCATATTTTAATAATATTACAACAGATTGAATAATGAAATACCTAACTATTATGCTATTCAATATTTTACTACTTGTGTATCAGCATTATATAATAATACAAATACAACTATAATATTTTATAGTTGATTTATTTTTATAGAAGGACGTATAGAAATTAAAGGTACCTATAAGATTATAATATACACTATATTATTTTAGCTTTTTAAATAATTCTTTGATGGCAGACTAAATAATAATTTTATAACATAAACTATAATAAATTAGGTGGAATTGATAGGGAATTAACGAAAAATGTTTTGTATCATTATGAATATTATTACTATAGAAGCTAGATTCAAGGCGAATATCATTAAGCTGCTTGATTGCATTATGTTTTGTGTATAATATTTCTTAGCCGGTCAACTTGTCAAAATGAAAACATATTATATTCTTTAAACACCACAAATTGTTGAAAATATATTATTATAATATTTGTGTTACTAACGATGAACGTTCAATTTTAACGAGTTGTTCGTATTGTTTTTTTTTTTTATTATTGCATTTTTTGCATTGTTATTATTATTAAAGACCCACGTTTAAAATATGAATGACGTATATTTTTCACGGTGTCCAATTTTCAAATCGAATATTTACAATACTACAAAGAACCCTTGTACTTTTGGCGGTTTATACTATTTGAAGTCTAATATTTTATTCATAGTCGGTCCTTCTACATTCACCCTAATATGAAAATGTAGTGTCGAGAATTTCGATTATTATATGTCGCGCAGTTAAATCTATCTATACATTTTTATTTCAATAGTATATAATACTGTTTGCTTGATGAAGCTATTACATTGATTAAAAAACCTCGCGATTGGTAATGAATGTATATATAACTATTAATTATACTTGTTTAGTTAACTTAACTCTATTTTTGGCTTCCATGCTAGTTGGATTGTTCCCAAAGTCTACGAAAACTTTGGCCAACGAAATAATACTAATAATATTTTTATGATTATCTGGGTATTATTCATCTGATCGTCACGAATTTGTGTGTATATTATGTGCTATATTCGTTGACAGTTTGAAACTTTGAAATGTAAATGAGATGGTGAGAGGAATCCACAGAGCACATCATAATATACAATGGTTATGCGGCCCCCTAATTTATTCAATTCTCAATAGGTACTGTAAAAAATTTCGTATTTTCTCCCATTAAATACCTACTTCACCCAAAATAATAAATAATAATAAAAATGTATACCTATTAAATATTATAATCACAATGTGTTATAACTCGAGAACACATCCATCCGACGTGTAATCGTAGTAAATGTATATAAGATACACAGCGCAAAGAATCTACTCTAGATAGATTTACTTTTAAAATATTACTTCAAAATATTTTCAAATGTTTTATAGTATTACGATTGTAATAAAATCTAATTGTAAGAAATCCTAGACAAATATTAAAAAACTACGACGATAATAATATTTACAAAAAAACAAATAGTAATAATAATAATTACAAAAATGAAATGGAAAATAAAAATGAAAACAATGTTTCGTAGAGAATCAAGACGAGAATTTTCGATAAAAACATGGATGTGTTTCGAAATCCGTTGAGTATGACGAAGTAAAAAGTATACTACTACAACTACAACTTTACACTTATATTTTGACAACAATTAATCTGGATTGTAAAAATGAATTATCAATCTTATTTTAAATATTATTTAAATAAAAAAATAATGTTTATATTATGATGGTTAATAAATTACAATATCTATATCAGTTAATAAAGTAAAAGTAACTAACCTATTATAATAATAGGGTAACAATATGTTAATTCGGAGTAAATAACTCAACGTTACCGTATGGTTAATAGTTTTTTCTTTCCGAACACCACGCAGTTAACTCTAGTTTAATTTTCAAACACAACCGTAGTGTTTATAGAATATGGTATATGGCTGGGATCCCCAACTTTTAATGATATTGAGTCAAGTACTTTTAAACAGAATTATATAAATCTACACTATTTAGAGTAGATCTTACGCTACAATGTATTTTATACAATTAAGATATTTAAAACGGAATATTTATCCGGATGAAAAGGACAATATTAATTATAATAATTAAGACAATATCACAATGTGACCCAAAGTCGACCGTTTAGTGACCACTCGTTTTTGGTTTCTAATAATAATACGTAACAGCGACCCTACCGAGCAAGACATATTTACTTATAAAGACCTCTTATACCAATTATTTATTGTATACATATTATGCGTCACACGATAAATACGATATTTTCTCGCGGCTATCTCACCACCGACCGTCATCATTCTGTTGTTCGTCGTTATCGTGTTTCGAAGTTTTTCTGACTACCGTTCGACATAATAATAATACAGTATGCGTAGGTACCTAATACCTATAATAATACTAAGTTGTATTATTATTATTATTGTGTTTTCTTATCGCAGTTGCCCTTGAACCACCGCTCGGAGCCGGTCAACAGCCAATGCGCCACCACCGCCGACGCGATACCACCATCAGCGACTCCTGCTATAATAATAATAATGATAATAATGTGTACACGGTCCTCAGAGTTCAACGGACTCGACGACAAGGAAACCGGTTACGCCCCGGAGGAGTATTGTCGCCACGATCGTCGTCGCACAGTCGATGACATTTCGTATAATATTTACACGTCCGCCGCGTCGCCGATGACGACTTGCAGGTGTACCAATGCGCACTCTCCTCCACACGATTTCGCACCTGTATGAGGCGCTAGAAGCGAGAAGCTGATCTATATTAAATAATAATACACAATAGGTATTGGATAAATAAACACTCGTGATAATTTAATCGAGATTACAATTTTTATGGCTCATACGATAATATAGACATGTTTTCGCGTTCAACCAAATGTAACCAGGTTAGAGGAATTTACACACAAGTTGTTATCGCGATTTTGGTTAAAAATTTGGCAATAACTATCATAACCGCGGAAAATAAATGGTTATGCTTATGATGTGTAAACGTGTCATATTTATAAGATATTAGATACCTATTATATTTTTACTTGTGTAATTAGATTCTTTTAATAAATTAACAAATGAAAATACGTTAAAAAATGTTTAATTAATAATAAGTAATAAACACATTTATTATATTCATATATTATTATGATTATCGTCATTATGCATACCAGTTTATTTACAAGCACGAATTAAGATAGAACTATCTTAATTCCTGTTACAAGCTAAAACCTAAAAAAAAAAGTAGGATTTAAATACAAATATATTAAGGAGACGTTATATCCGCATATTTTTAAATTACTCTAACTTTGTCTATCAAACTGAGAATATAACAAAATCATAGCACCACATCATAATGATCACAGAGTTTTTTCTCTGCCAAATTTCTTTTTTTTTTTAATTGTACTGTGATATGTTAAAAGTTGATTTGGAAAAATTAAATTATTAAATGAATTATAAGGGACAAAAATATTGATTTATACGATTTAAAATCATATATTGTTAGTTTGCTTTAAATATTTAAAAATGTTGTTTTCAACAAGACATAGTAAAACATCTCTTTTTCTTTATTACGTAGTTTCAATTGTCATGTATAGTTATTATTGTAGACATCAGTGTTAAAAATAACACTTTTTATATACATAATTTTTTGGTATGACGTCTCCTTAAGATATAATCAATGATTATAATGATTATTAATAATCATTTTAGGTTGAATAGTAAAAATCAATAATATGCGCGATAACCGAATATAACCAGGTTAATCGGCTGTCATCATATACAACGGTAGTGTTGTTTCAAAATAATTTCATAAAGAAATGTGTCTTATCAATGTGGTTGACTAGTTCACACTGGCTTGATTGTATTTTTCGAAACATTATAACTTTACAAGATGACTGAAGAACATGCGGCGGCAGGTTTGAAGTTCGACATTACGCATCTTACGACTACCGAGTAAAGTGTTAAATGTACAATTGTTTGTACATTTATTTGACAAAAATTTAAATTAGTAATTTTGCATATTACTCAGATACTTTACATGGGCATTTGTGGTTGTCAATTATCTATTCTTATGTCATGAATACTAATGTTATTAAATAAACCATCGCGGTCGCACCTTTGCTATTATTACAATATTTTGACTAATATATAATAAATTTTGACCATGAACAAAGGTGAAAGAAATCCACGATAAAAACCATTTATGCAGACATTAAATATATTGCATATCATAACCGCAAGTAACACATTTCTTTATATGCACACATATACTGACAGAAAATCATTTAGCTATCTAGAAAATATCAAAAAAACATTATGGACAAAAACACGCAAAGTCCATTAAGTTAATTATACTGCCTAAAAGAAAGGATCAGGAGTTTTCTTTAATTTGTTTTGATTGAACGTTAGGTCAATCCACATGAAGATACATTAATCTTAGTTGTCATCAAGGTATTAATTTCTTAATAAATTTTTTATAAAATAGAAACCTAATATAAATTCTAAATTGTATCATACTAAACTGAATATACTATATACTATAGGTATAGTATATATACTTAACATACTCTTAAGGTTTTAGTAAAATAATGGACAAAAAAGTGTTTGTCATAAATTGTCAAACAGATTTAATGGTTATTTTTATGTGTAGTTTTGTGTAATATAATCGAATTTTAAATCTAAAGATATAAGAATCAAATGTATAGGTACCTAGTTGAACTATTCATTTTCATTACACATAACTATTCAAACTTATACATAATTCATTGATCTTCATCTCAAATTAATTAAATATAAGAAAGTAAAGCAATACGTATAATACTAGTTAATAACAATATATATATATATATATATATATGTATAAACTAGTAAGTAAAAAAAATAAAAAGTATATAGTAAATTTTTGCCTATATCAATACCTTAAAATTAACCTTAATGCAATAAAATTGTTTAACAATAGATATACGTTACATAAACGGGAAATAATAGTTTATGGAAAAAAAACTATTATGACTGTAGTTTTATACATTAATTCTAGACCTGCTTAGCGTACTTAGCGTATGAGAGAACAACTTATAATAAGATAACCATAATATATAATACTTAACCCAACCATAATAATGTGTACGTAGTATATTGAATAACATTACATTAGCTTTCTAAAAAATATTATATTAAATTACAATAAAATCATTAGGCTCAGCATGTCGCGAACAAATGTAACACGTGCCAATCATACGCACGCATAGTTTCTTTTTATACTATTCAATATTCAAATTTCTATCCCGATATCCCCTCAATAAAAAATATAAATTGTAAGTGCCAATCAAATTCTAAGATAGGTACCTAAAAATAAATGTATTATATTATAGTATACATCTGTTGTTTTTAACCCTCGTCTGATTGTACCCCAATATACGTATTGGTACAGTCATAAGGTCACGTGTCTTTTGAATTGCACGCTAATCGATGTCGTGCATCGATCCGTATATGTTCTCACAAATGTCATCAGGACATTTCATGCGGACTGGTAGAACACACACCCAGAATGATTGATAATTATTAAAGGGTTGTGGATTTAGACAAACAAAGAAAAAAAAAGCCAGTATCTCGATGTCAGGTGATTAATTGCGGTCCACCAATCCGTCGTATCCAGAGATTATGATTATGAGTATTATGACCTTTTAAAGTAAAATCCTAAGTAACGTAATTGAATTAAATTGATGCGAGACGTGAATACGCAAACAGACGTGTCGGTAAGTTTTACTAACATACTATAATAATAAAATTAATATATAGTATCACATTATTGTTATATATATTACAGCACGTAAATATGCCAAACGTTAATAAATTATTATAATAATTATTAAAACGTTTTGTACTTATTTATTTTAATGTGAAATCATTTAAATTGATATTATATTGAATTTGTACAGCTTTTTCGGTTATTTATTTATCAATATAATTGATAAAAATTGAATGCGAAGAATTCCATTTTAATAACTTTTGTTAAACTTTTAATATAAAAAATAGAGGAAAATAACTTTGAAGGTATCATAGTTATCATACTAAGTTGTAAGCGTTGTTAGGATTGTTTGTATAGATTTTAGTGTATAATATTAGTGAGAACTCTGAACGACCAACCTCGGTCATTTATTGGGCATATCAAGTAATGATCTAGACAATTTTGTGACAAAAATATAATTAATAGCGCGTAACAGCAGTTAAATGCAATACTGTTTATTGAATCGCTGTCGGATGGGGTAAAGAAGGATGACTGATGGCCGCTTAATCGAATGCTTCTAATGTCGAATTAATAAAATATTATCATTTATCGTCACTGACGGAGAAAAGGGGAAAGTGACGATTTATTTCATTTCCCCCCCCCCCCCCTATCACTCGCATGCAATATCACATTAACGCAGGGTTTCGAAAAATAAATAACACAAAGGTCTTCGCCGTAGCTATGAAATATTGTTATGATGATTCGACTGTGAGTGTATAATCATGTTCGGGTTGACATGTTTTCATTCGCAGATCCTATATACACACTTCATTATTTTATATTATTTTATTTATTTCGGAAGCTAGTTGACAATCTATTAGACGATTTTTGTATTTTTGAAAAATATGCATATAAAATTCATGTCTATGATTTAACATGTAATAATATGTATTTATTTTTGTAGAGGAAATTCATCTTTAAAAGGTTATAAATTATTTTATGAGCTATATACCTATATATTGCATTGCATTTGAGTGGTATAACTAACATAACCTATAAAGTAAACGCATGAGGGCCATCTGTTTTACTATATATCATATGCAAGGGTTTAGGGTACATATACAGCATTTGACCGAGATTGTCGTGTTTCAAATTAATTAATTTAGAATTCGCAGAGATAATAATAATTTGTGTTTGTTCAAAAAATATTTTGTTACTTGATATCTAATTGTGTATTCCGCTTAAAATGTATTCATATTGCACAATGAAAATATATTTATGATTAAAATATATGGCTTTTAAATGAATGTGTAAAACTAATATCGACATTATCACACAATAGTACCTACACAAAAAAATATAATTTGAAAATATCATTACTGTATAAGAAAAATTGGCTAAATGCCCACAAATCATTATATTATATTTAGACTTAATGAATTTTTGAGTATGAACATTTACTTCCTTATTATCTGATCCACCGTAGTCTTTATCAAATCCCAAGGCAATTGCCGAATTAATTGCGCATTATCAATTCTGTCCCAACGATTCTGGAGCAAGGGAGGATATATTTTAGACTATGCTGACTTATGAAAGACCCCGCATATTCCTTGGCAGTGATTTATTAATTCCCTAGGTTTAAACAACGAAATACAAAACGACCACCGAACCTAGTTATTGTCGACAAAACTATCTGCAAAATATCTTTCATCGCCTGCAAATACATCCCAATTGAAAGCTATTGCAAAACTTTAAGGAGAAACCCCAATGAGATTTACAACCTTTATATACCGATTGAATTACAGTAGAAATTCAAAGATGGTCAAAACCATACACAGTCCCAATTTAAAAAAAAAAAAAAATATCGGACGATATAATAAAAAAGTTTCAAGTAAATATAAATTTGTTAAACGAGGTTCTTACTTTTTTTATATGTGCACACATATTAGGTAGATACATGTAAGTACAGGGAGTGAGTTATAAATGAATAAAAATCTAAAGAATTCTGTCTATAACTTTAAATTGAACAGTTAAGGTATGCTAATATTTCAAAAATATCCCTCTTCACTTCTTATTGGTTTAGTATTCATATAAAATTATATGTGCATACAATTCTAGCCGCGTAAAAGGCGAAATGTATTCAAATTTAATAATATACACTAATTCTTATGCTCAAGTATATATATATATATATATATACCATATAGGTATTACTATAATATAATAATATAGGCTATATAGAGATATGCTTGGAAAAAAAAATAATGTACTGATTAGGTTATGATACTAGTTTAGTTTGAAAACAGGAAATCCTCTTGAAAATATCAAATTCTATTTTAATAATTTTATTAGGTAAATATATAAAATATAAAAACATAAATTATAACACCAATTAATAAATTAATAGGTTTAATTAATTGTTCTACTTCAGCAACGTTTTAGTTTTTAAAGAAATAGTATTTTTATTTTTGTTTATTAAATTTGTTCAAATAAATTATACTTAATAGATAGATTTTAAAATAATGTTTTCCTTTTTTTTTTTTTTAAACCATTATTACAACAATAAATTTCAATAAATCTTCAATATATCCATTATTTTAATGTCATAATAAATAATTAGCAATTAGGAATGCAATTATTAAACATTTATTAAATTAAAGATTTACCCATAGAAAAAATATATACTTTAATTAAAATGAACTTAAATAATAAATGTATATGTTAAATAAAAAAATACTTAAATAATTATACAAAAACGTATTATTTTATATATTTAATGTTAAAAAAGTGGGAATGTCGATTGTGGACGTTCCTTTTTCGTCCCTTCGGTCATTGGAGAAATTAGTGGTTTATTATACTTAAGATTTGAATGCAATGATATTGCATTAAAAATACGATTCTGAGCGAAACTCAATATATTGCAATATACTATACTAATAGTTCATTCCAAAATTTTACCTTACTTGTATACTACCTATGTAAATACTCAAAAAAATTTTCATGTCCCTACGATCAAAACTTAATTAGTTAAAAATTTAAAATAACATAAACCGTAATTTTGCCGATTTTCCGCCATTTTTTACTAGTTTTTCCCCTCCCAAGGAAAAAATTTTGAGAAATTCGAAAAATGAGTTGAATAAAGTACCAACTAGACGTGATTTGCTACCGAAAGCATACCATACTTGTGATAATCGGACCATTATTTCTACCCGAAAAAGTGTTTGAAAAACAAAATTCTTTGTAAAACTAATACATTATTTGCTTCGCTCAGAATCTAATATTAAATTATTACAAATATAAATATTAAATAGCATGATATAAACATAAAAAAACTTAACTCATATTTAAAGTAATACTGATATTAATTAAATATCAATATAAATTAAACATTTTAGATTCTGAGCAAAGCAAGGAATGTCTTGGTTTTACAAAGATATTTTTTTTTTTGTCAGAAAACATTTTTTCTTGTAGAAGTAATAGTCCGCTTACCACTAATAAGGTATCCTTTCCGTAACAAATTTCTCAAAAGTTTTTCCTTGGTCGAGGAAAAATTACCAAAATATTTTGGAATGGATTATCAGTATAATATATTGTAATATATACATACAACAAATCAGTATAATATATTTTATTATAATGAGTTTCGCTTAGAATCGTATTTTCTAATGCAATATCATTGCTTTCAAATTTTAATTATAATAAACCACTAATTTCTCCGATAACCAAAGGGACGAAGGGGGTACATCCAAAATCGATCTACACGCTTTTTTTGTATAATTATTTTAGTATAATTTTAATTTATAGACATTATTAATTAATACATAGTTGGTAATTGTAAATAAATGTATTATTTACTAGTGATTACAAACATAATTTCTCGAAATTCATAAAATTCTGATACATAAAAATCGAATAAGTACATATTAATTACATTTATTACAAATTACATCAATTTCTTGTATACCTATTAAAATCATATTGAAAGACAATGTTTATTCAAAGATTCTATATAATTAATATTTTTAAATACATAAAAATTAAATATATATCTTTGAATTTCAAACACATTATATTAATGCTAACCTTATTCAGTTATTCGGCATAGATAGATTAGAAGAAGAAAAGTTAACCTCGTCGTTGGTCAATACGTGACTATGAATGAAATGTCTTATTTTAAAAATCAAATTGTAGGTGGTCACGTACGGATATTTTATAGAGAAAAAAATCATCACCTCGCATACCCTTTACCTCAAATATGTGACATAATATTAGAGTTTAGGGATTAAATGAGTTTCCTGTATGCGTACGTGTTGCTGGTTTTATAAATAAAAAGGAAAAATTATTACTATTACAATATCAGTAGTATTATATTATTATATTGTGTTGCATCCGCTTGCCACACAACAAACCTTGCCCTCCTTATCAACCGGTTAGAGAACAATCCATTCAAAGCACATTGTCACGCGACGACCTTTCACAGGAGCCACACAATAGCTAAGCGAAAGGTACAGTATGCTATTTACTATTTAGTCAGATCCACGTATTCAACGTTATAATTTTACCCCGGATGGTAATATAAATATTATGGTTGACCACCCTACTAGTTACCATATTTTAGAAATATAATATAATATTATTAGCTAGTGAATGGACGTTTAATTAATAATACATAATTGGCCACCCTAGATTAAAATCTACTTAGGAAATCTCACAATTCGGTTATAATCTGTTTAGTTACAGGTGTACTAGTTAAAAAAAATTTTCAATATTAAATTTACATACAATTTTAAGAATGAAATAATATAAATAGTTTAACTTTTCAATTTTCACTACAAATCTATCATAATATATAACTTGCAACACGGAATATAATAGTTATTATTATATTATAATATTAAATGTTTCACAAGTCATTAATTTTATTATAAATTTTTATTCTATTACAACTGGAAACACCTCATTCGTCGTTAAATGGAATTAAATAAAAAAAAGATTTACTGATTTATATAGGGCTTCAATATTATGGCCCAAAGAGAATATTCAACCTTACTTAAAATAGGTTAGGTTTAAAGATTTTTCTCTTTCAGTTCTACCAATAATAATCAACACGAATATTCTGCATATTTCTAAATAATATACGCGAAACATCATGCTGAGTTACAAAAAAAACGTAATCGAATCTAGCACAATTTTTTTTATTAAGACAAAAATGATATTAATGATTTTAAAAATATTCATAGTTTACCTATAATATTATCAATTATGAGATGATGAATGATAAAAATGGAATAAGCGAATATTGAAATATATATTATACGTACTTAATCTCTTTAATATTATGTATGTATTCACAATTTTCTAATGTACTTAATGTACTTCTTATTGAATTTTAACCACTCACTCACCTGAAAAAAAATATATATAAATAAAACGTCAATTTATGTTGAATACCACACGTGTATAATAAATAATGAAAATAAATCAAAAGATCAAAGTAAAAACTTTTGAAATATAATTGGATAGTTATTATCAACTTAATTTGTATTTATAGTTCTTATTAACATTGTCATGAAGTCGTACTATGTGATGAATATGATACAAATTGTTATAAAGGTACAAATATATTGAAAATAGATACAAGTATAGATAGGATAAAGTTCCCTACTACACTTTAAATGTTTCGTAACGTGTTATGGTTAAATAATATAATATTAAAAATGTGTCACCAACGAAACAAATATTTCTTGGCTTTTGGTAATATTAAAGTAAAAAATAAACAACAGAGTTAAAATATAAATAATAAAATATAAAAAAAAAACTAAAAATTGTATTAAATACCACATTATGCACATGTCACATAAATCAAAAAATTAATTCCAGGAGTAAATATTATTAAAAGAAGTTGTCTATTTGACGTTTATACACTGAGGTTTATAGATATTTGAAATATAATGACGCTAAAGTAGTAAAAATATGGCATTAGATTAAGGAAGCTTTGATAAAAAAAAATTGTTCCCATTAAGGATGCAAAGATGTGTTGGAGAGGGTGGCCCAAAAAGAGAACATATGTTTTAGACAAATTGCAAAGGGGTCGTATATAGTTATGGTAAAAGGAAGAGGGACGAAACTAAGCTATTGTGTAGTGAAAACATTGACGGTCTACAGCCTCATACATAAATCAGCAGTATTGTACCAATAAATCGTCGTAGAATTACCCAGTCGTTATTTAGTTTAGTTCTAAAGTCTGCAGTACGTTTAATTTGTAGAGTCTGATAGTCTGATGACTGATAAGGAGAATCAGAGACAGTTTTTACTAACACTGTAACCAATAAGAATACTATAATATACACAAATAACGTTGTGAATAACAACAAACGACGTCTTTTATAAACACATTGACATTTTTATTTTTTTTTTTACAAAAAATACAAATAAAAACAAGTACACACTAATATTAGTATGTTTTATCTATAATTTGATTTTTAATTTTTGTTTATCCAAATTTGTTTACATTTTCAAGTTTATTTTATGCGTAAATTATTATTAAACGTTTATGAACATATTATAATATATTATACGAGTTATATATCCAATAATATACATAGGTACACTTGAAATATCAGTAATTATGGCTCTACAGTTCGTTTTCTCTAAAACTTATCAAGTATGTTATAATATTATGGTTTATAATTTTAGACCGCACTTGAATATTAATATTTTAGTTAAAATATCATAGAACCAATATAATGGTTTATACACAATCCGTACATGACATGCTTATAGGTACATGATTGTTTTTACATTATTAACATAATAATGACGCAGAATATAAATAAACAGCATAGAACGAATCATAATAAAGAAACCTGACTTTAATTTATAT
The DNA here is from genome assembly GCA_013282895.1 of Eriosoma lanigerum. Lineage (NCBI taxonomy): Eukaryota > Metazoa > Arthropoda > Insecta > Hemiptera > Aphididae > Eriosoma > Eriosoma lanigerum. Next base: position 61,904,404 of record CM023359.1, on the reverse strand, counting down.
TTCTCGTCTTGTAAAAACTGAAAATATTGATTATCATATTAAAAATATTATATACATATTTTTGTATCATCTTGTTCAGAAATACGAAAATAAACATGTTATTGTCTGTGTCGTTATTTATTAGTTCACTATACAATAGTTCTATAAAATATAATACCTATTATATTATAAACTTTTGTTATACAGTGGTTACAGTGTGATTGAAATATCGTTTGTTATAATTGTATATTATTAACTAGATAGAACGCAAAACTTTTAAAATACACAAATACAATATATCCGATAAAAATCAATAATAATGTTATGGACTTAAAGTAAAAATATAATATAATACAATATAGATATTATGCACATAGTTTTATCTTTTACGGATTGTACGATAGGACCGTGATATGACTTTTGCCAACATATAAGATAATATATTTTAGTGATTCAACGTCCGTAATCCTTTTAGTGACATATTGATTGTACCTGTACTTTATACTATATTCTTTCTTGGCTAGATGGTCCGCCCGCTAGATTAATTCCATTACTCTATATTATACAGAGGGATAGAAAAGATAATTACGTATATTTGCCAACTATATAAAGCTATATAAGATGGGATGGGTCATGTCCATTTTCCTTAATTATGTTCATCATAATAGCGTTTACAAATTTCTACGGACATAAGTAGTAGGTACTTACTATAATCACTACATCATTGTATATAATATAACATTATAAATCTTAAAATAAATACTAAATAAAGTATTCATAGATTGTTACATTCTTAAAAAGGTACATAAATTGTTTAATTAATTTAATTTTAGTAATGCAAAGTTTGTAAATTGACATTAATTTTAAACAAATTAATTATGCATGAAATTCTTGTTTGTCTTTTATTTTTAAATTCCAATTTACAACGGTTTTTTTTTTTTTAATTTAATATTATTAAACATTTGCATAACATTTGCACGAAGATGCTTTATGGTTAGGAAGAATTTCTTAGAATTTTATTACTATACCAAATATTGATAAACGTTACATAAATTATCATCTTAATCAAATTTAAAATCATTACAAATTTGAATTTTTTTATATTACGTTAAACTTACTTAATAAATGAAAAACAAATTAAATTTTTTATTTGTAGATGGGTATACCCAATTAAATTTTAATAATAAATTTTAAGTTCAAATTACAAAAATGATACCATTTCATGAAAAACAGCAATAAAAGTATAATTCTTCTCAATATTAAATATAAATAAAGAAAAATTTTAGTTTATTAAGTATAATTAATGATAACATTAAAATACCTAGTATGAAATATATGTTACAATGCAATTAATATTATTCTAATTCACAATAAATAAAGTTCAAATATCATAACACTATTCATATTCATATTTCATTTAAATTATATTAATTGCATTTAAAAAAAACCGAACAAATATATATATATATATATATATTATTATTATAATTTAACTATAGATGAATAATTTATTAAGTAATGCTGCAAGCACTAGTTTACCTAAATTAAATTTGAAAAATGATTATAGACAACAATTATTAGTTATTACATAGCCTATTTATATTTCATAAAGAAAATTGAGAAAAATAGTAAAGAATATAATAATAAATATTTATAAATTGAAACTTAGAACTCGTGTTTCATAACTACTAACTTAACTAATAGAATATGGTATAAACAATAGTTATCACAATACAATAATAGTTAAATCATTCAATTATACCTATCCTATAAATTTGCTAATTAATAAAGTTAAAAACATGTTCAATGAAAACAAGAACCAATTTTACATAATATGTAAAATACAACGTAAAAGATGGATGTAAATTAGCTGCTCTATAGCAACGTTTCATCGACAAAATGTGGCTTTTGTTGTCTTCATGTCACATAATCAGCGCTCTATATGGTTCAATTTAAAATTATTAATTTCCATAATGATTTATCACGGGCACCCCATTTATTAAAATCTTGGAGGCGTGAAAGGGTGAAAATAGAAGGTAAAGGAATGTCGCTATTCTAAAGACAAGGGTAATTAATACAAGATACGAACGATTTAAAGAATGGTCCCAGGTGAAACACATAAATAGCTTGTGTTATGCACTAAATTAGGACAAGTGAGAGTAAAGTAATTAGTAAATAATATCAATCAAAGTGATTATTACCTACTTCCATACTGTTTTTTATTTTTATTTCAGACGTGTCATCTATGACTATAAATAAAATTTAAAATTATAAACAAAACTATTCTACTGTAGTTAGTATTGATTTTGTACAATGAAAAAATGTTAAGCTAATGGCATAAGTGGATCAAATTAAAAAACATAGCTTAAATAAATTAACAGCACAAGTTATTTCTAATTAATACGTATAATTAGATTATATCCTACAATGTCATAAAATATATATTTCATACATTATTATTTTATATCATATTAAATAGAAATTTAAAAACGGTTTATTTATACTCAACTTAATAAGTAAATATATCACATTATTTTCATTTGAAATGTTATTATTTAAATATATCAACCTATTTAACACTGACCGAAGTTAAGTTCATTACGTATTCATGGAATTTTGGATACGTTGGGTATATTATTGCTGTCAGTTCGAGAAAATCGAAAACGTCCAACGTGCCAACATGGATTAATACCTCTCAATTTAACCCTTCATTACAATTGGTAGCCAAAAACTGATTGTTAGATGAAAGATACAGACATAGTGATGAAATATATTATATATTATAACTTATAAGCATTCAAAAACACTTGACATAAACAATAAGTATTAACTTACATGATTTACTATAGTATACCAATTATTATATTTTCTGATTAAAATAAATAATTCATTGATTTATTAGATTTTTAAATTAAGATTTAAAGTATGTTCTCGTATTTAATTTGTACATTTTTCAATTCCTATTTTTTTTTTTTTTTTTTTAATTTAAAATAATTGTAAACGATTAATACAGACATCCCACAATTGCTGCATAACATGTAATTACTAATTAGTATATTAATTATATTATTTTTTGTAAACTTGACATTCTTCCATTAATATGTATAATAAAAATCAATACTATTATTTTAAAAGCTATTTTAATATATGATATTATTAATTTAATTCCAATGATGACAACACGATAACGGTGTGGTTTCTCAGATTTACAAGTTATTAGTTATTATTATTAGTCACAGAAAAAAAAATGGCCTTGACAAATTTTTGCATAGACAATATATATATATACATAAACTATGTTTGCATGCATCATATAAATGGTAAATAGAATTAAAAACAGAAAAAGTAATTAATTTTTGCTGAAACTCCAATTAGTGAAATACAATTTTAAATTATATTTTTTTATAACTTTGATCATATAAAATCGTAACACATTAGTAGACATCGCTACTAAAAAGTTTTATCACAATATTTAACCAATAAAAGTTTGATAATTATATTTACTAATATTTTGAAGTTTAATTTTTAATAATTTTTATTATAGATCAAGGTTTACAGTTGAATAAAACCTATCACAGTATTTAAAATATCTATCACGCCGATCAGTTTGAACATTGGTATAAACCATGGGAAAAAAATCACCTTATTCAGCTTTACCTAACATGGACACCTGTTGAGTTTCCAACAAAACAAACATCTGTGCGATTTCTTAACGATGATCGTACGTGATAACTGCACACGACATAACGACGATTCGTATTCATTAGACACCACGTGATATCTATTTCTTGCATTTTTTAAATTCTTTAAGATTTTATTTTCGGCAGATAACCATAAAACATCAGACAACACATAGTGGACACAAAAGTGGATTTTATTTCTAGACTCTAGATAAATAGAATACAAATGAACAATAAAAAAAAAACCTATTAAATTTTATAATATTATTCAATTTATCCACAATATACCGTCTATACACTTTACGACTGTACACATTGTAATGATATAGTTTAATAATAAGTTACAATTTTAATATATTTTACTAATGTATCGTACCATGTTAAGGTAATGTCAAATTAAAAATATGGTCAACGGACATATTTTGTAATTTTCTTTTGTTCCATATCCATTCTACAATACATTATTTTAATGGTTAAAGAAAAAAACATGTAGGTATATTAAATGCATGTAATTCAATATCCTCACTGCAAGCATTATTTATACGAGTGGTTTTGTGTATACTTTATAATGGTATTTTTTAGTAACGAAGAGCAAAAGAGGGAGAAAACCCCCATCTGTTGCAGCGGGTTAATGAATGATATAAGACCCCGCTGATCGAAATATGCAACGCCTAAATTACGGTTAGACTGTAGGGGAATAAGAGTTTAAATATTACATTACATTTAAATCGTAAAAATTAAAAACTAAATAAAATATTATCTCTTTTATAAGCTATATTAATCGTAGCAAAATTGATTTTATACTTAGGTAAAAGAGTGCAATTTACAAAAATTATATTCATAGCATAAACAAAATTATAACAAAGACAACATTAAACAGATACTTATTAAACAAAACAATATTAATGTAATTTTTTTCACTTTTTTAGAGGGAATATAACAATAATTCAAGTCAAATAAATAAAATAATTAATTTATAACAATAAGTTTAATAACATGCAATATCATCTACTATTTTTGGTCAAACTACGTTTGGCTTAAATGATAATTATTTTACATTTTTATTAAATGTAATTGTACATACATAAATATTATTTTAACCATGTTACAAAATTAAAGTTAACATTAATAAGAATTAAACCCCCCCCACAATCGTTAACCACCTGAAAAGAAAATAGGACAACTGGTTAAAAGAGTAGAAAATCATAAGATATGAAGACAAAAGACAATAGGACCTAGAGAGAAAATTACATATTTTTCATTTATATTTATGGAGTTTCAATGAAACAGTGGTTCAGTACTGTTTGGATACTATACAGTTGTCGAGTATATATATATAGGATAATATTGTCATGATAATAAATAGAAAAAGCACATCACATCCAGATCTTTCTGCCCGCATTATTTGTAACTTGTATGGTGAAGAAAACCCGTTAATACCCTATTGTGTATGTGAAAGAGTTATTAATTTCCGGTTCGTTTGAAAAATCGGGAGGAGCAAAATAAGTTAAATTAACTTGATAAAAGAGTATCGTTCATGTATATATAAAAAAAATGATAATAAATAATGAAAATAATTTAAACCGAAGACCATAATAAAAAAAAGAAATAAACCGATATCTAATATAGTAGCATTGATTATAAATACTAGTATTATATATAATCAATGATAGTAGTTATCAAATTTAAAATTAACTATAATTGTATAATTAAATAAGTTCTAAATGGAGATCTACAAATATAATTAATTTGTATCAAAAACTTAGCACTATTTTAAATGGTAATTTATATTGAAATTCATTTTTCAATTCAAACAAGAAAATATATTATTAGGCATTAATAGTATAAGCATACCTAAGGTATCAATTTAATAAATACAAATATGTGAATACAAGTAGTTACTATATACATGAAATTGTGGAATAGCTGTCTATAAATAGAAAATATTAAATAGGGAAAAGATAAAAATACATATAAAGGTATATTAATAATTTAATTAAAATGGCCTTCTGTATACAAAACACCATTGAGTAAGGTAATATATTATATTTTATATACATACATAATATAATTTATACGGAAATATTAAATTATATTATTCGCATTAATAACCAGTAAAATAAATAATTTAAAAATTATGTGAACCATATAAATCAGAAAAAACTAAATCATTCAATTGTTATGACTTATGATATTCATAAGGATATTAATTATCCAATTACTTATCTTTAAAGTATATTAATATTATAATAAAATTAATTATTCTCATTATCAAGACTAATGTTAAAAGTAGATAATGTTTAATATGGGTTAAATCCAGAACAAATCGTCAATAATTTAATTTATAGGAACTAAAATGCCATTACTATAATACATTTATATTATTATGTTATATATAAGAACTATAGGGAAATATGTTTTATATATATTATATGTAATAGATTGTAGTTGTTCTTTGAGTTGCGACATTATCATTATTCATGATTGAAAGTCGTGACTATTTTACGCTATCCATAACAACGATAATTGCATCAACATTTTAGTTATTATTCTTATTATTATACGAACTTGGCACGAATAGAAACCTAACCAGGAGTGATAGCTTTTCTAACCTTTTCTACATGTATAATATATCTATTTACTTATGCCATAAATTAATAAGGTAAACCAAAACCAATAAAATGATATATCTTTGGGGATTTATTAATATAATATTTAACTATTGTTCTTCAGTAAATTATTGTTTATTGTAATATCAAATTTGAAAAGCAAAATCTAAAAAAGCAAATACTCCTGTAGAAAGCTTATCAATCTGCATGTTTCCTAACATAATGTGACTTTTAAAAGTATTATGTATACAACATCGATTTCAGAAAGAATCATTGATATTTCTTAATTAGATCATTAAAACGTATTAATATTTATTTATTTATTATTAATATACGGGATAAACCTTCAAGTACAAGTACACATTATACATACATCATTTGCACAATTAAAAATAAATATCAAATACTAAGATTAAAATAGAATTAGTAACTATACAGAGAATTAAAGGTGAAGAATAAAAGCAGGGTCGGCATTGGCGTTTGACAATCATACGTCCATTGGGTTCATTTTTAAGGTAATTGGTGGTGCAAGAGGAACATAAAAAGGAGCAACAGATCGGGAGGATATGTATTAAAACATATTTGAGGTCTACAAGGAACGATAATAGACTCAAGGCGTCTAAGCTAGTAATACTTAACTGTTAACATTAACAAAGGTATTAACGTAAACCTTAAAGAAATATTAGAAAAATTTACAAAAAAACATTACAATTTGTTTTATAAATTATAATGTAATAGTACCTATTATAAATATTAAATTGCACAAGTATATTATTATATTAATTATGATTAGGTATGTACTTAAATATGATTTTTTTGTTTTATATTAATTTAAAAATAGATTTTACGAAAATATAAATAACGTGCCTTGTGAAAAATTGCTGAATTAACTGCTGTAACTTAGTATTTAGAACCATATAAGTAATTAGGGCTTGTAAGTAAATTTATGACTACCATCAAAAATGTTTTTATTTTTTTTAAATACAAAATAATATATTGATTACAAACATCCTTACATATATAACCACTCGAGATTGTTTCCCGTTTATAATCTTTTATAAATACAAAATACTTCCTACCTATAAAGTATTGTCACAGTCATTAGGTGTAAACAAAATTTGGAATATTGTTTTCAGTGATGACAAATTTTATTACAATTTATGTTTATAACATATTATATTCATATTTTATATCATGTGCGATTTCAAAATATACATTTGAACCGTAGGTTATAAGGGAGTAAAACGTCATTACCAGCTTCAAATATGTATTTTAAAGTTTCTAACATTTTCACGTAATAGTTTTTGTTGAGTCCCTCATAACAGAAATGTTTTCAAAGTTTAAACGTTGCTCTAATCATAGGATTTACAATCACTTAGCATTCAAGTATTATAGACCTTCAACTCACCATCACATTTAACTAACACCCACTGATTTCTATGGAAAATTCACATCGAGATAAAATTAATACTCGGATTAATATATATATTTTTTAATATCGTAATCACTAAAATAAGTCACAACTATGGACTATAGTTATAGCTAAAAGCAAATAATTATTTAAATTGTAATACATTTAATAAAAAAAAAAACAATTTATAAAAATTTGTTTAAATAGGCTTTTATTATGTTTAATGCAAGTTTTGCATCATGTTTTGTAATATTAAAATATTAATCAGAGAATTATAGGGAATTATAGGTAATTATAATAAAACATCAATTGATTACGTCGTAAATAAATATAAGTATAAATAAATACATACTATTAAAAGTGAATATTTATTCACTAAAAAAGTTTACTTTAAATAAGCTATTTCAAGTATTGGATATAGTTAGATCATTTTTATCATTCACTCCTACACGCTACATAAATTAACAAATGGCATGAGTCATTGCTTATGACTAACAATACATTTACAAACCTATTTTAGTAATTTGATTGTAAGTCTGTCTACTTGAGTGGACCTTTGGAAAGGTTCTTGTACAAATACAGGAGTTTAGGAATTAAGAATAAATACCACGGGGTTGATTGATTTTACTAACACTTAATCCGATTTTTAATGTCAATTTTGTAAATTTTTTTCTGTGTACTAAGGTTACCTAGCACCCAACGCAAACTGAAGAGCAAAACCGCTTAGAGCTCATCCGAACTGTATAGAGAAAATTTGAAATTTAGAACACATAATATTATGTAACTGACGCGGGCACACTTATCAGTTAACATCGAAACACAAATCAAAACATGATCGGTCAAGTTTTATTTTTTCTCCGAATAAAATATGAAAAACAAAATTCACTGGTATACGTATAGTATACAACTAAATACACGTTTATTTCATGTCAATCACAGATTTTTTAAAATTTTATCTTCTTTTATTATTTTATAATTATTTAAATTTTTATTATTTTTTTGAACTCATACGAGTGTAATTTTTTAATTCAACTCATCTTCACACAATGAAGTCAAAAAATTTAAATATTTAATGATGTTTTATTTATTTATCTCGTGTATCCGAATAGTATTTATTGTATTGTCAATTATATCACTATATAACAAATTTTGCCATAAAAATGAAATATGTATCTCAAATTAATACATGTTTTGTCTTGTTATGTTCCGTTTTATTTTATTTTTTCAGTCGGAATGGAATTAGTTCCGAACTGTTCGGAGCAGAATGTTCCTAGCAACTCGTAGTAATTTTGTTTTATCAGTGTACGTTTGGTTTTAGTTTATTAAAACTATAATAATTTTGGGTATTCATTACCAAATAATGAATATTATTAAAATTTACTGAATTTTGTTGAAGAAAATTAACTACTATGAAAAGTTTTTATCTGTTACTATGGTATTAATTTATTATTATAACAATTATAATAATTATATTAGTATTCTGCAAGACGAAGAATTGAGAAAATCGTTTTACGTGTTTTTTAAGCTTTGAAATTTTAAATTTGGTATAATTACGCACTAAATAATAATATATAAATTTAAAATAACCCATTCCACGTGATTTATTAAGAAATTCTATACTAATATGACAGGTCACATTATTTTACACCAAAATGGTATCAGGTAATGTCTCTGGTGGTGCATATTTTTTTAATATGTATACGTTTTACCATGAACTATACCAATAAGACGAATTTAAGTACTTATGGACGGATAGAGCTCGGTAATGGTTTGTATTGTATACAAATATTAAAATTCTATAAAATAATTTAAATTATTTTCGTTGTATAATTTTTTTGAATTTTTTCCTTGGGGTTTAACCAGTTACCAAAAACGTGATATTGAAAAGTAGACATCGACTGTTTTAGCGACAATCGTTTAAACCATTTATGTGAATCATCACATTGACGATAACAAAATACGTGTTTTGTACGGAAATCCTATATCCGGTCGACACTCAACGAATGACCGATACACATTGGAACCTTATATTGCACACTACTCAGATGACTCATCCGGTCAAGGCAGACCTTTCTCTCGATATATTACATATATTACAGACACATATTTTAGTATCACATAAATGATTCATTGAACTGTTATCGTCATTCATAGTCATCTTACTGTTTTTCAGTCCCCGCGTGACAAACAATCATACTATAAAGGTATTTCTTTGAAAGATTGGCCACGATGTAATCTTATTTTTCATTTTAACTTTATATACTCGTACCTAGGTACGATACTAAATGAAATTCGTTCCGGTCATTTTTTTTTCAACCCCAACGGCCTACATGCTTCTACACTATTAACCTCACGCCTAAAGTACACGATTAATGTTCCAAATCAGCTACAACGCTTATGTTATTTTTTATTATAATGACGATGACAAAGTCAGATTCAGTTGAAATTATCGAAGAGACAGAAAAGAAAAAACAAAATATACTTTCCTTAACATCAAATAAACCGAGCATGATTCATAAATGTCCGGACAAACATAATTATTAATATTATAATAAATTAATAATAACGTTTTCTACATAAATATCATAAATACCTAAAATTTGTTTTAATTAGGAAGTTACAAATTGTTATATTTATTTTAAAAATAAAATCATTTATAGAACACTTATATATTATACATTGTATAATTTTAAAATGCGCTGTAAAATACAAATTTAAAAAACATTTTTTTAACTAATCAATACTGTTTTATGCTCTTTTGCCTATTCAGGATATTTAAAGTTAGCTGATAATGAAATAATATTTATGAGTATATGACACTACTTAGGTTATTCATAATTGCCGCTAAAACGTTTGTCTTATCATGAATATAATCATTATGTTCAAGAAATATAATTGTGTAACCGGTTTATTACATTTATGAGGGTAATTTGTAATAGAAAAAAGGTCATACTCAGAGGGCAATTGGTACACGCCCGACGCACGATATCAATTTAAAAACCACACTTATGTGAGGGGTCATTAGGAGAATGGTCTGTAACTGATTTAAATATTTAATTTTACCAACTCAAATTTCTAGTAGATATGTATTTGCCTTTAAAATATATTAATGTAATATTAGTTAAATTTAGAATTGGTACAGATTTGTGTAAGTAGGTACCTACATGTAAAATTATTATTATTGACTGTTTGCAAATATAAATTAAATTAACGAAGATATTCATTACAAAAGAGTTTAAAAAGTTTAAAACGTTACTAAAACTAATTATAATCAAATTTTTCTATGTTAAAGTATTAATATTATTATTTATTGAATAGTTTAGTAAAAAAAAATCACAAACGGTACGCGCTGTCAGCTAAAATTTTATAAAAGTAGTATATTTGTAGTCATATTTGGTTTGTAAAACAATAATGAGGTTGACTTATACATAAAAAAAATAATGTTACTTGAATGGTTATGAAAATTTTCAAATGTATAATTTAGGAAACCCCTAAAGAGCGTTTAAAAATATAACTCAAGATATATCACTAGATAATTTGTATTCGTAAAGTTGTCGTAGTGTTTAATTTATAGAAAAATATGTTTCTTTAATTTAACATAACATCCTTAACTACAGGAAGACACGTATAGTGTATGCACAGTATAATATGATATTAGATCGGAAATACATAGAAATGAGGTGTTTGTTCTAGTTTTACGATATTATGTTCTATTTAACACTAGGTTTTGATATAAATTAGGTAAATTATAAAAAAAAAAATGTCAAATTAAATTTAATAAAATGAAAATCAATAAATACCAATAATTGGAGTAATTATTACTCCCATAACTAGTATTTGAATTGTTATAAATTCTAACGAGTTAACAATTACTAACTATTTTATTAAGATTAATAACTAATAATAATAATAATAATAACACAATAAGCATTTATATTTAGAACGTGTTGACAAAACTTTTTCCAATGAAAAAAACGGAAATATTTTATCCGAAATGTCAAATTTAAGTAAAATACTAATTAAATTAGAAATATGAATAACAAAAAAATACAACTAGAACACAAAGTACAAATAATTGGAATAAACAAATTATAAATATTATTTAAAACTTTAATGTAAAAACCAGCATGTATAGGTTAGGTTTATAAGTAGAACGATAGATTTTTAACAACAAAAGTTCCATGGTCGAATGGGTTTCAATAAATTTCAATTACCTAATCGTCATTGGTTACAAATAAATTTTGATTAACGATTGTAAAATATGGCTATAAATTTAAGACGTCATCAAAAAAAAACTACAGTATCTGTGGGTTGAATTAAATTTATTATATATTCTGATAGGATTTAAATTACAAAAACAATATTTTTGTTTGTTTGTACATTTAGCAAACTGCTGCGTATATATTTGGACAAACTTACAGTTTGGATAATCGCAATAGTACGTGACACAATGTAAAAAAATAATAAATAAAGAGACCATATAACGGTTTTCTTTTCTCCTACCAACTTGATTCAGCGTTACCGGTGAATTGGGACTGCCGCCACCGACGTGTTCGTACATAAAACCATGTTTTAGTTGTGTAAAACACGTAGTACTTACTACTTCATAAACAACGGGCAAACAGAAAATTCCGGATTTCTGAATGTTTAATTAAATGAGAAGCCTTAAAGTCCTTATGTATATCGACGAAGATAAAACAGATAATTTATATTTTTAAATTTAAAAACACTATTTATATTATATATTATATTGTATAATAATAAAAATCAACCAAATGCAATTAAAGGTGCAAATACAATATATATTTAACAAAGACAAACTTTGAAAATTAAATGGATACCTCAATTTCAATTCCAATTTTAATCATTCTAATCTGTTTGTGTATTATAAATAAATAATACACTAAATATTATTTACGTTTTATAAGTACATAATTAATAAGTTATTAAAAATAGCAAGAAATAGTTTTATCGTGTGAATTTTTTTTTAGAAAATATTCCTTAAAACTTTCGTTGTAATTGGACGTGATAATTACACTATTCATACTTAGAAAAAGACCAAGAAACGATTTTACTAATTTTGATACAATTACTTTTGACCCAATCGTTTTGCACGTTTGAATTCAAAAATATAATTTGGCATGTTGTTTATTTTAATTCCATCAGAAACAGTATACTAAAATATAAACTGGAAAAAAACGCCCAAGATAATCAGCATTAACCAATAATGCACATTGATAATTAAAAATACTATACGCTTTAGTCAAGTTGAATACGGGGGGGTCTTAAAATAACAATTGTTTATTTGAAAATATTGTTAACACTGGAACTAAACCTAAAATAATGCTAAATACATTTAATCCATTTTAATCACTCTTTAATTTATATTTAATACATACCTAAAGAATACTATAACTACGGTTAAATGTGTAATAAAATATGACTATCCTATCATAAGTTTTCGATATTTTTTTTAAATAATGGTCAAACATAAAAAATATTTTTTAAAGAATTAATTAATTAAAAATATGTATTACTTACACGAAATAAATAGTAAAAAACATAAATGGAAAAAACATCCGAGGTTAACCTGATGAATAGAATATTATAGAATACATAAAAATACCTAAATGACGTCTTAATATGTACCTATAGTTTATAAATAGATTTTATAAATTTAATCGAACGTGTGATATACGAGTTGGTAATAATCATGAATTATGACTAAATTTATACGCAAAATTTGTTCCCCAATTTTGGAAGAAACAACAAAAGTCAAACCTTTTTTCGAGATTTTTTCTTTTGAATATTTTAGTATACATTTTTAAGTATAACTCTAAATCTGAGGAACGTGCGCAAAAAATGAAACTTGGGTCTTATTGTAGAATTCTATAATTTAATCATACAATTTAATATTGTAAAAACGTAAATAACATTGTTATACATTAATACAATCGAAAAAATATATTTCGTGTTGTGCAGTGTGCTGCAATGTGTTACCACCAACCATGAAAAATTCAGTATATTCTCAAGTAGGTTAGAAATCATAACTACCTAAAAATTATATTTATCTGTTAATGATTTTATATACCATTTTGTTAGATATACGATCAATATCGTTATGATTAAACCAGTAACTTAAATATGTTTTCAATGTCAAAAATTGTATCTTTGTTATAATTTATTTTCATTTTACAAGATATTTCAATTTACCTAATTTAATCTAAATGAAAACGCTAAAATTAAGTTTTGCTTATTGATTGCACTATATATACTCATTAGATAGCAGAAAGAGAACTATGTAGTCCTCTTTAATTGATATTTGAAACAAGAGTGTTTTTTAATTGACCGTAAAATAATTATTATATAATTAATAAAAATACAAAATTTATGTGGTAGAGTTTATAAAAATTAACAATTTTAATAACGATCAACAAATTATAAACTACTTCAAATATTATCATCGTTTCTTTTAAATGGAAAACCAATATTATTATTGTTTATCTTACATTTCGGTCATTCTAGAAAATAGAAATAAATCTTATCACGTTTTTTTGAAATTGTTGAACATTTGATAAGTCGAATTAAGTTAATATTAAGTTAATCAATTACTAATACAAATGAGTCATGAAAAGAAAAAAACTTATCTAATTCTATTTATCTCAATTCTAATATGGTGATGTAATAACATAACAAGAATTCGTTATCGTTCGAAGACACTTGTTGACACAAACCAAGACAACAACAGTTAGTCGACTCATACTAATAAAATCATAAAACACTCATAACTCATAACATTTATTGAAAATAAATGAATAATTTAGTATCTTTCATAAAAATGATTTTATTTTATTTTAAGTTTTTTAAGGCCCAGAGGATATATATTATATTTAGTATTATTATTTACTTTTATTTACTTAATAAATTACAGTTTACAGTTAAAATTAACGTTTACGGCTAATTATTCATCTATTGGGTTTTTATAACAAAAGTAACACGTGTATACGTTGTAAATAGTGCATCACGTTAACCAACTGTAAACCATATTATAATATATTTACAAAGTATTAAATGAATATCTACTGAAATTACAAGTACAAAATATGCCAAAATTAGGAAATTCTGGTTCGTCGTGTCTCACTCACAAAATTCAAAAATATATAATGAATAAAATAAAATATTCAATAGACTACTAATATAGGATACTAATTTTGAATTTTATCTTTGACATGATATTATTCTATCTCTATGAAAATGTGGAACGACAACATGATTTTGTAGTTCAAAAATCGATAGTAATTTGAACATAAAATTGATATTAACTACATAAGAATAATTATATACTTATCTATAATGTAATCTTGAATGTAATATATGATTGAAATATTTTAATTTTATCGATAAACATAAAATACCTATGAAGTAACGAAGAGATACAGCATAACTTTTCAAATTAAAAACTAATTATAAATACTGGATATTTTATAAAATAATAGACGTTATATTAAATGAATGGAGCTTCGTATTTTGATTTATATTGTATGAAAACATAGCCAACCGAGAAAAAGATAATCTGACTTTGTTTTCTTTTTTAAAATAGGTATATTTTATAATAAAAGACACGTTATTATCTGAAATTCTCCAATTTCTCAATTTCAACCAACAATAATTATAAAATGTAATGTGCGTGTGTAAGCGTGTATCTTACAACATCGCGAATGAGACAAACACGAGGCGGCATCGTTTCAACGGAAATTCCAAGTAAAACAAGATCATATTGATGAAACGGCGAAATAATTTTCTAATCGTAGGGAGTTCGCTATGGACAAAGCCTTCAAATTGTTATTTGTTGTTGTCCGTATTTATTAAATACCTATACAAATAATAAACATTATATAATAAGACGTGATTAATGCTTTAGAAGAACAGAAATAGGAACAGACGTCGTGTCGCGCGAGTTTCTTCAAATCCAAAGACAACGGTGGCATGCTATATAGAAAAATATTTACATGACGAAATCCCTATAGTAAAATTTTACCACCTACGAATAATTCTATAATATTATACATTATAATATTATACGGTTATGAAGATTATATTAGAAATTTAGTTTTTATTTCTCACTCCTTGCAAGCATAGGCGTGCACACAAATTGGCACCACCTGCTATGAGTTAAGGACCCAAATTTAAAAAAAAAATTCCCTCAATTAAAAACGTTTTTTTAAAAATATACTCATATAATTATGGGAAAAATGTATTTATAAAATATGTCTTTCATAAAATACATTGTTTGAAAAAAATTTAAAGTATATACATAAAATTGTCATCGGGTTAGGTAAGTAATGGTACAGAGGTGGAGATTGAGAAAAGATTTTCTGAAAAAAAAAATGTTGTGCGCGGTGTAAGCTTGGCATCGAAAGCGAACGACAGCATGGATCTTTTGTCGTCTAGACCCATCCAACCACAAAACGACAACGAACAACAGGACCGGTGGCTTCTCGCGGTGAACACCTGCCGAAGAGAGCGCACGGAGAATAATTATTATTACACGCGGGCGAGTGGGCATGTACTACGCTATCGGTGTTTGGCTGAGGAAGGAGAGGGTGGAGAGGATAGAAAAAAAAAATATTAATACCCTCCGACTCCTCCGAACCCAATCGTTCGGAACAAAAGAGCAGGTAGACGACGGACGCGACACGCACAGAAAATAAAAACCGGTTGTTGTTGTTGTGTGTGTGTGTACGCACGTAAAACTACGCGGTGTAAAGTAAGACGCGGCACAGTGTTGCATGTTACGGTACGTTAAAAATCTCTTACCTGCTTGTTGTCCGTTCGATCCAACGGCTACCAGCACAAACATTAACAATATTATCGTCAGGCGTCCGCATCGTGCCGCAAAGTCGGCAGAGGCTCGAGGCGACGGTGGCCGGCGACTTTTCCACCGCATCGTAACTTCCGTGTATCGTGACGGCTATCGAACGTCGCACGCGTCGGTTTTTCGAAATAATATTTAAACGAGGGGGTAAAAAAAAAAAAACACTTACCGGCTAAGAAAACCCGGCCGACATGTGAGACGATAGTGCGATAATAATAGTATATAGAATATAATATTATAGTTGTCGGCGTGAAAACGCTACGTACTCCATTCGAACAGCGACGGACGTAAGAAAAATAAATAATTGTGTCACAAACTGGTGTGTAAAAGTATGAGAAAAAAAATAGCCGAACCTATTATTATTACAATATATTTACGCGATAAAAAAAAAAAAACTGTTCCCGCGCGTGCGGACGAGACCAACGACGCGAGTACGGAAAAACGTCCGAAACGGACGATGCTAAAATGCCGACTGGAGTGTACGTCGCGTTCCCCGACAATACACAACCGGACCAAGCGCTCCGAAGACCGTTAAAAACGACTAGAGCCGACCGCTGCCGAACGATCACCGTCGGCGACGATGACTACACCGCCGCCACGATGATTCAAATAACTAACAATATAATAGTGTTATTATTATTTTATATTTTACGTTCGCCGCCGACGCAGTCGTTTCCATGTATTTTACCCACACAACACTACTATCGTCGCGGGTTTTTACCCTGTCGATACTTCGTCCTCGCGTACGTCGCCTTTGCTGCAGCCGGCGCCGCCGGACCGTAAAAGAACTATAATATACGAAACGAATTATTATTATTATTAATATTATTATTATTTTCACAACGGATCAGACTTGTCGTTTTTACTAGTTTCCGACTAGCAGATAATAAATCTCACAATATCTGTTTATTGTTTTTAATATAATACTTATTTCGAATTTTTTTCTGACCGTACGATTATTGCTATGTGTAATTACAGTATAAAGTTAATTTTTCAAAATATGGTCTTGATGTTAAAATTAAATGAAATTAAAAAATTTAATTAATGAAGTTAATATGAAAATTAAAATTGACCTTTTTGTAGCCTATTCAAATTTATACAATGTGCTTCATACTTTATAAGATTTTTACTTTTTTTTTATACCTTTTATTTGATGCATACAAATTTCAACATTATTTAGTTTTAATCAATCAGAATCCATATTTAATTATATTACATAAACTGTGATATAATATAATATTAATTTACTAATTTATTGTATTTTTTCGAGAGCTGAAATTACAATACTAACCAGTTTTCCGGTGTACTCCAATAGTATAGTAATGAAATTTATACATTTTTAAGTTCAAGAATATAATATTTAAAAACGAAAAAAATTATTAGTTTTAATTATAACAATGCTAATTTTAGTCATTAATCAACATAATAAATTCACTTGTCATAAACTATTGTTACATTAATATTAAAATGAAGCCATGTGATGAATGCAAAGAAAACTATAAAAGTAGCATTTAGAACAGCTATAATAATTATATTTAAATAATACATAGTAATTTGTAATGATTATATTACTTTCTTATTAATTGTTTTATAATATCTAATTAAACGAGACAATGAGTTATCACACAGACTTTATGAAATTACAAATTTGCACAAAACTTTATCGATCAATAATTCAATATTGATCCAATAAATAGAGTTATTGAGTAAATAAAAATTAATAAAAGTTTAACCAAGCTCCAATATCTTATTGAATAAATAAGTTATAGGTTACCAACTCCTAATGATCCAATAATTTAAAGGCTCGATTTTGCGCTAATAAATGTTATTGATTCAATAGACATAGATGGGGACATTCAATAAAACACAATATATCAACGTTTGAAAACCTACCTGTTTAGATTAATTTGTATAATGTACATTAATTATTAGACAAATTTCTATTTAATTTAAATTAGGTAATTAAAGAAATAGGTATAGAACTAGATTCTACTGAACTATCAGATGAAGAATTTATCATAAATATTATAGACATGTTACCGAAAGAAATTTATCGAGATAGATATGACTCCTCAATTTAATTGAAAAATATGATGATTCTAAATTAAAATGTCTCTTTAGGACTTTAGGTAAATCATTTTTGATAAGCTTATATTTTGCTAAAAGTTTGATTGTTTTAATGTAACATTATTAATTATTGTTAAATAAATAGACTTTCAACAGATTCATTTACAGCTATTTTAGACTTAATTTGGAATACAATATATATAAAACATCTCTAAGTTACGCTTTATTACTACCATAATTAAAATTATTGGTTACACTTAGATTTTATGCGACAGGCACCTTTCAAGTTGTATAAATCAACTATATTTACTTATGTGTTATACATAAAACATATAAATATGTATATATATATATATAAATAATAATAATAATATTTATATAAAAATTAATATAATAGCATTCAAATATTCAATCGTGGACAATGATCTCGGGTTGGTGGATTAGGTTGTTATCATTTATTTAGTTATATATTATCATCATAATAATTATGTATGTAATAACTAATAACATATACCAATTAATACAGTTTAAGGTTTAAACAACCATGGGAATAATATGAATATCTGTGCAACACATTTTTAAACTTTGTTATACATAAACTACTTTATAGAACCGATAAAACTTATCGATCCAATAAGTTATCTACATATTCTATGAAATGATTTTCCTATAATTTTTGTGCAATCGGGCAATTAGCTAGCACATGATGATAACCAAAACGATTTTTGGATTTTTGGATTTTGTTATTTTCAGAATAATTTACACATAGGTATAATGTCGTACTAATTACTTTTATATTTTAAAAACAATTAGGATTCTTCGTTGTTTTCTGTCTAATATTTGTCGTACCTACATAATATGTTCCCATGAGTTTAAAAAGGACCCGTCATGTCTTGTTTGTTTTAACGGTAAACGTATAATGTCAATTGTTTAACCATTTACCTCGACCCCTGGGACTGACGCGTTCGTACGTTTGAGGTATAATATAATATATTATGTTATTGCATTAGTCGAAAACGAGACAAACCGTATATTTACTAATTTAATTGAAAAATATTAGTATTGAAAACTATTAATAGATTATAATTATAGACAATAGTTTTGCTACATGTACGTATAATACATAATTTCACAAGATTTACAATTTGTACTGTCTATATAACCATAGGCCAAACTGAGACTAATTTTCTAGAGGGCTATAAGCTCAATACTTAAATATTAAATCTAACAAAACGTTTACATGCTCATATATATATA